>LOJH01004792.1:9398-35539 GCA_001685095.1 Ellobius talpinus
CCTGGCACTCACTCTGTAGATTAGGCTGGCTTCAAACTCACAGAAATGCATTTAACTGTGCTCCCTGAGTGCTGGGATCAAAGGCATGGGCTACCCAACCCGACTTCTCAGAAGTGTTTTTGCTTGTGGCTCCATAGGAAACAAGATGGGGAGTTATATAGAAACAATGGGGGGGAATTTACCAGGTAATGGGGGAGTTAAAATGGGCGAAGAGAAGCAAGGCAGTGGCGGCACAGGCCTCTAATCCCAGGGCTCAGGAGACAGAGTTCCAGGACAGTCAGGGCTATACCAAGAAACCCTGTGTCCAAAAAACAAAGGGGTGTGGTGGTGAGGGGTAGATGAAGGGTCCCGAGAGCTTCCTCAAACTTGGGTGATTTACTGCCTTTGGGATTTTAGGTTAAAATTTTGTAATTAAATTGCTATTAGGTACGTTTCACCCCTTTGAGATCCTCCCATGGGGCAGACCACCTTTTATACTTAATGACCAAAGGGTCAGAGACATGTTTGGCTTCCTAAAATCGTTGTATGTGTTGTTTCGAGGTGAAGACATGTCTGTCCACCCTCCCCCAGTCTCTTCTCCACAGATGTCAACCCTGATGAGGAATCTGTGAAATGTGAACTCTGACTTGATTGCTGAGGTTCAGCAAAGCAGCTGGAGAATTTCAGAAAGCTAAGCAGGATAGTCTAGACACCACTTTCTTATCTCCACTGGCCTTTCTGGGAGCTTTTCCACAGTGGGAGTCCAGGCTTAGAAAAGCTGGCTTAACTGGCAATATTTAAAAAAAAAAGACCAAAACCCATCTGGAACAAGTTTAGACCAGTCTTGAAGAGTACAGGGCTATGGTCACTTGAGTGAGAAGGACAGAGGAAAACATTGCTTTTATTAAAAAATTATTTGTAGTTAAGTGCGTGTGCACCTACATAAGATTATGTCCAGCGCATGTGTGCAGGTGCCTGTAGAGGCCAGAGAGATTGGTCATCTGAAACTGGAGTTACAGGCTGTCGTGAACTGCTTGTTAGAGGTTCTGGGAACCCAACCCTGGTACTCTGCAGGAGCAGTAAGCATCCTTACCCTCTGAGCCATCTCTTCAGCCTATTTTTGGTATTAAAAGAGAATATAGGGAGTGGACATGTATCTCAGTTGGTGACGTGCTCACCTAGCATGCATTAAACTCGGTGTGATGGAGCACCCCTATAACTGTAGTACTTGACTGCAATCCTGGGTGGAGGCTGAATGATCAGAACTCATCTCTGAGGTTATCCTCTAGCACATAGTAGCTGGAAGCCAGCCTGGGCTAGACCCTCTCTCATAAAGGGGATGGGGCCCAGAAAAGAAAAAGGGAGAGGATTACTTTCTTGCCTTTTAGGCCTTTATTAGTACTCATTATGCATGGGCATTGTGTCATGCAATGATGAATTCTGATGGACAGAAGAATGACATGTTGTGAATCAAATAATTTTGTAAAGGAACCCATTGTAAGACAGTGGAAATGGAGGGACCTCATGAACTGTAAGGGAGATCATGGGTTTGAACACAGTGAGTTTGAAATAAATGGAGAAGGTAGGGAATCAAGCTACTTCAGGGTTCTTTGTACCTTTGGCCACAAGGCCCCTCAGAAACTTCCAGAAATGGAAATGTTATTTGTGCCCTGGCCGTTGTCAAAACAATGATATCCTGCCTATAATAGCCAGGGACAGAATGTGTACTTTGCTCCCTGGGACCATGGGCGTTGGCTTCTTACCTTAAATATATGTGCTAAATTACCTAAAATGTGTCGTTTCCTGTATGACTGTTGGAAATAGCCTAGCTGTGTCAGGCCCAAGGCCTCAGGCCTCAGGCTGTATTCTCTGCTTTTCGTAGTGACTGTCTCAGAATGCTCAGTTTCCACCCAGACTGAGGCTGGTTTGTGTCAGCCTTCTGCTGGTGCGATAAACTCTAGGCACTCTGTCTAGAAGTATTTTCTCAAGATGGATTGCACATATGCCCCTTTGATGCCACAATAAGCAGATCTTTATTTGCTATACACATAGTTTAAAATCTTGCCAAGCAGAGCCTTGAGGACTGGAGTCTCTCCATAGTTGTCTGTGTGTGTGAGAAGTACTGGGCTGGTTTTAGTATACCTGAGCTTGTGCTCTGTTTTCCCTGTGGTCTTCTCAAGAACTCAGTGTAGACATCGAGGTTTAATGAATGTTTTTCTTTGAGTTTAGCTTGAGTGAGTGAGGTCAGGGAGAGGAAGGGAAGTCACATGGCGGATGATGACATACCTAAGAGATGACATAGTGCAAGTCTACCCACCTGGGTCACTGACATTAGCTCAAGGAGAATCTGACAGCAACCACACCCCCTACTTTGGGGCTCCACCCCTTCTCATGATGACCACATCCTTGCTTAGGAGCTTTCTGAGCTTTAAAAGTTTATGTGGACAGTTGAACTTGGTATGGACTCTTTTATTCCAAACTTTCCCTTCTCACTGTCTTGGTCATGCAGCATATAGGCACAGTCCAGTCTCTTGGTTTCCATTGACATTTGTAGCATGACATTTTTATATTTCTTTCTGTGCTCTGCTTTGTGTGTGTGCATGTGTGCATTTGTATATAGGAGGCAGAGGTTGGTGTTTGGAATCTTCCTCAGTGGCTATTTCATAAGGCACAGGGTACCATTGATGCTTGGTTAGAGTGACAAGCCAAAAGTTCCAGGGGTCTTCTTGTCTGCATATAGCACCTGGCCTTTTACCTGGGTGCAGATCCAAGCTCAGGTCCTTATGTTTGCACAGCAGGTACTTTACCGAGTGAATCATCTCCCCAGCCCTATGTGTTCAACTTTGATGACATTATGTTATATGTGGTTTGGGACTATTAGAGATTGGCATACAAACACCTGTCTGTTTATTTCTCTAGAGTGTAGCCTGGATGGAATTGTAGGACTTGATCTTACACAATGCATTTATCTCGTTCCAGTAGACAGTGCCAGAGAGTACAAAGTGTGTTCCATAGTAGTTCTGGATTTATTGTATTTTATTTTTTAAAATAATGTTTGCAGTACTAGAGATTAGATTCAGGGCCTGGCACATGTTAGGCCTACACTCTGTATCTGACCTCCGCCCAAGACCCTGGACAGTCATCTATCTATTTTTCTCCATCTAAAGATACAACTGCTTTAAATCATTTAAAGTGATATATCCCATTGCAAAAAGTGTGTGTGGGGGGCGACTGTGAATATACTCAGTGATAGCTTACATAGCATGTCCAAAGCCATGGTTTGACCCTAGTGTACATGAGTGAGCATGCACACACACAGAGCAAGAGTGAAAGACAGGGAGAAGGGAGAGAAGGAGAGAGGGAGCGGGTGTAAGAGCTTGGTTGATTAACTAACTGAGAGGCTGATTGAGGTTTGGAATGTAAGTCGTCTGAATTTATGTAAGGCCTCCCACTGAAGGACCACTAGGTGATTATTAGAGGCTGTAAGTGTTAGTGGTTGGACCTCAGCTCCTGGAATCTCAGTCCAAATGCTTAGTGCCAAGTTATGTGAGGCCACACATTTGGCCTCTGTGAGCATCAGTATCCTTGTCTGCAAGATGGGAACCATTTAAAATTCCCATGGAGTTGGTAGAGGAGCCCTGCAGCCCTCCCACGATGCACTTTCTTAGTTTCTGGCCACATTCATTAAAACAAAGGGCTGATGAAGTCTTTGAGTCATAGGAAGAAGTGCCTGGTTTCATTGCTTTGAATGCTCCTGTTATTTATTTCATTTCAGTTTTGGGGGAAACAGCTATTTGACTGAGAGTATCAGACATCAGAACCCAATACATCCGTTCTGGAACCACCCTGTGTGCTTGATATTTGAGTGAGTGTGTGTGTGTGTGTTTTGAAGGACACCTTGAGCCCCAGGGGCACTGTGGATGTGTCTGCATTTGACACAGGACAGCAGAGGAGGAAATGGTACTTGGCTGTGTTTTGACACAGAGGAGTTTTATTTTAACTTTGTCAGGTCTCTGCATCCTCCACTGAAAGCAAAACAAAGCCCTGCTGGCTGGGTAAATATTGTGACTGGCAGCCCCCGTGTTGCTGTTGTCCTTTTCCCCTTTCCTGCAATTGCCCAATGACCTAGGGTGGCACCGTGAGGCTCCATGGTTGGCATGCTGATATTTGAAAGGTAACCTTGCAATTCCAGAACTAAAATTGGTGATCCAAAGGAAAGTAAGAGCCACAAGGTCAGTTTTCTTTGGAGGGAAATTGTGAGGCATTTGATGGGGAAGAGGGAGCCTTTCCTCCCCACACCCAGGTTATCACGCTCTGCTCCTGGCTTCAGGGAGGACACAAAGCTGAACAGCAGTGCAGGTGGCACCCTGGGTACCCTTCCACACTCAGTCCCGAGCATTTTCCTGCTGGGTTTTACTTGTCCTGCATTACTTCCCAGAAGTCTGGCTAGGACACTAGAAGGAGTGCCCTGATGATGTCCCCATAGAGAGTTAGACTCGGAGAGTTCCATTTGTGATGAGTTAGGCTTTTTGTTTTGTTGTTGTTGAGTTTTTTTAGTCAGTTAAAAAATTGTCCTAGACAATTTCGTTTTCTTTTTCTTTCTCTTCATCTGTATTCCCGTCTTTCTATTTTTATGTCTTTATTTTGGCTGTTTCTGTGTCTCATATGATAGAGACACCAAGACCACCGGTGTCTGAATTCATACAACAGAAAGGGACCCCTTCATATAGCATTTTACCGTTTGACTCTGAGAAAATTCTCTAGTATCTTTAAGTTTCAATTCTTTATCTCTCAATGGAGACAGTGGTTATACCATTTGTTGTGGTGGTTCTGTTAGGAAATGACAACCATGTGGATTTTAAAACTATAACCAATTGGCTGTGCCTTGCATGTGCTGTGTGCTTCAAGGCCTGTTCTGAATACTCGGCACAATCAGTTTTTCTCACCCTCAGGGTGCCAAGGAAACAAAGTCAGCAAGTGTTGACTTGACTGAGATGCTCAGTTAATATGTGACAGAGCTGGTATCTGAATGAAAACTGATTTAGTTCAGAGTCTGCTCCTTAACCATAATACACCCTTGCTCACTGCCCTTTCTGTCACACCCACCCACTCTGTGTCACTCTGGAGATAACCATTGCACATTTAGCATCACTTCCTATGTGACTGGAAGCAATAGGTCTGGCGAGCACCACCCACAGCACGTGCATCCTTACTTGTTTTGTGATATACTGTCAATATCCTTAGTTCTGCCACGGGCCAAGGCTCAGTGTGGGCTGGCTTTCCTTCAGAGTGACCTTGTTTGAGGTGGCCCTCTGCCTAGGAGAGGTACCCCCCCAACACAAAGTAGCTTCTGAAAAAACTGTGGGAATCAAATGAGTTTAGAGATTTTGGAAACATAACTGCAAACTCAAATTTCATCTGCTCCCAAAATGTTATTAACTAAAATCTTGAAAATATTTTCTTTTAGGGTTACTCTCCCAAGGTTGTGAATCTTAGAATGATCCAGGTCTAATAGGCCTGCCTTGTTGCCCCTTGGTATTGGAGCAAGGTGGGCTGGAGAGTATTGGTTGAGGTAAAATATCTCTCCAGAGAAAAAGAAATCATTTAATAGTACAGCTGCCACTGCTATCACTTCATAGAGGGCTGCCGTTCTACACAGCCAGGCTGAAACTTTTACACTCGTCCGGTTTTAAAAGGGATCAGTGACTTTGTTAAAGTCACAAACAGGCATTGACCGTCGTCCTAACTAACATTGTTTCTTTAGGTGGATGTTATTGCGACATTTTCTCCTTTCTGTTTTCATGGCTGTCATTTGACAATCATTTTTATTTTCCTTTTCTTGTCAAGAGACACAGCTAGCTCAAGTGCTCCTGTGTTATGAAGTCCTTGTCTAAAAGAGGCTTATCAGGCCCTGGCAGTCTGGCACAGCGGAGACAAACCTTCATTTGTTCAGTGTTGGGTGAGGAATGTGGCTGGTACACCTACCTCCCTGGATACACCTGTAGGGCTGGTTTCCCTGCAGAAACCTCACTGCTGAATCCTTAACTCAGCCAGGATTTGCTCTCCCCTGGCAACCCAGTGTCAATAGTGACAAGATGCAGAGGGACTGAGGGTTCTCTGTCCTTTTTTTCTGCTTAAGTTTTAATATGTGTGTAATCTCTCTTAAGCTGGTGTGGCGGAGTCGAAACTTGGCTTATCACTGGCTTGAGAGTCTCCTGGAACATAGTTTAGATAAGGTGAAAATAATGCCAGGCCCAAGATAAGGCAAACTTAATCTTCCCTCCCAAAGAACAGTGCTCTCTTTAATTGGCCAACCTGTGAATAGGTAAGGAGGTGTGAAGGCTGCTTTTCATACGCCCCCCACTCCCCAACAGTTTGGAAGCCGGAAGGAAGGCTTCCTTGCAGCCAGTAGTGTGCATGTTCCATGTTCTTGGCATTGGTCTCGGCTGGAATCCCAGTCTTTTGACATTGTACTTGACTTCTCTTTGAGCCTTAGTTGTTTGATCTCTGAAAAGGGACTAAGGCTAATAGTATGCAGCTCTTAGGGTAGGATTAAAGAGGTGATTTTTGCATTCCGTACAAAGGCACCTGGCACACAGTATTGCACAAGAGTTTGCAGATGGAAACAATGAGAATTACACGAAATGCCACTGATTTTTATGTGGTCTTCTTGGTTACTGAAGCTCTTCCTTATATTCATTTGGTTATGGTGACAAACAAGGATTGTGGGTCATCAACACCACATTGACAGAAATGGGCCTCCATAGATGGGGGCATTTGTGACCCACAGAATCTCCAGATATTAAAGCAGCATGCTTAGCTTGAAGTTAGTGGGGCCACAAGAGACCTGTGTATAGAAATTAGAAGATCCATAAATTTGGAAAGGAAAAATTATCTTTATTAATTCGTAGCTGAGCTTGAGCTTTCCTTCAGTTATGAGCATAGGTGAACTATGAGCAGTAAGCCTCAGTGGCATAAGCAGCATTCTCCATAAGGTCACAAGTAGGACACTTAGATATTTTAATATCTTATAGTATTATTTATACCTTAAAAAATTAAGGATAGGCTGACATGTAGCTAAGGCTATTCTCAGACTTAACAGTGTAGCAAAGGGTGGCCTTGAACTGCTGAGTCTCCTACCTCTCAAATGCTGGAATTACAGGAGTATATTACCATGCCCAGATTCTTTCATGCTTTTTTTCTAACTAGAGATCACAGTAGATATTGAATCTAGTCTTGGGATTCTTCCGTGCTTTTATTAAGAAAATACATTACTGGGGGACTGGAGAGATGGCTCAGTGGTTAAGCGCACTGGCTGCTTTCCCAGAGGACCCAGGCTTCGTTCCCAGCACCCACATGGCTCACAACTGTCTGTAACTCCAGTTCCAGGGAATCTCACCTCATACCAAATGCACATAAAATAAAGTTAAATAAATAAAAAATAAAATATATTGTGTTGTAAATTTATTTTGCAAGTACTTTAAAAGTCATATTTCAGAATAATTGGTTTCCTTTGTTCTTTTACACATTTTATTTTACTTAATTATAAATGTTATTCTGAACAGTAATCATAGGCTTCACAAACTACCAAAGGAGTCCAGGCACAAAAATCTTTGCATTTATAGGGTGAAAGGCTTAATAGATTGGCTTAATTTTTTTAATTTTTTTTATGTATTTGAGTGTTTTGTCTGTGTATATATTGTTGGACACTATGTGCCTTCAGTGCCTGAAGAGTCCAGAAGAGGGGGGATATCTCCTGGGGTTAGAGTTGGCTTGAGCTACCTACCATTGTGGGTGTTGGGAATCCAATCCTGGTCCTTTGGAAGAGCAGTCAGTGCTCTAACCACCAAGCTATCTCTCCAGCCACTGACTTGTTTCTTTAGAATCAGTTCTTTCCAATAAAAACTTATTATGAATTGTATGCAATCCTGGGAGGTTGAGCTGGGAGGCTACCAAGATTAAGGCCTGCTTGTGCAATCATGTGAGACCCTGACTCAAAAAAGATACAGGCTGGGGATCTAGTACAATGGTTAACTGCTTGTGTAGTACACACAATGCCTTTGTTTGGATCTCCAGCACCATGAAAAAAACCATCACACTAACAAGAAAAATCAAACAAAGCATCTGGCTGCTTTAAAAAGAGTGAAAGGAAGGAATTCAGTTACTGTTAATAATGTTTTTTTTTTACACAAATGACTATATGTAAACTATTATTTCAGGAGGTTGGCTGTATTAAAAGTTACTTACGAGATGTTTCATTCGTTTTCTTACAAGGAATGCTTGAATCAGGTCTGACTTTTATAACTGGTTGCTACAGGTTCCCTGCTACTCTGTCTTCATGTAACAACATTTCACTTGAAATATGGATTCATGTGCTCCCAGCTCAATGCACTTGCTGGTTATTTGCACTGGGATACCTGCACTAAAATTATTGAAGATGAAAGAAACATAAGCATTCAGTTTCTTAGCCGGAGGAGCCATAGGGTGAGACCTCATGGTAGCCCAACGTTGCAGTTCCCCTTCTTAGACTATACTGCTCCAGAGTTTAGCTATATCCAGGACTTTTCAGAAAGCATAATGGAAGAAGAGAGTACCATGGGATTGCGTTAGGGATGCGGCTCATATTCTTCTCTTCTAATTTGTTTAGCAACACCAGTGACTATTCAGAACCTTCCTTGTGGTCTGCCCAGCGTTCTGTCTGTCCAGAGCAAGCCATGACATTGGCATTGACTATAGCACTGAGCTGTCTGGCATCTTTTGCAGGGCTGTTGATGGATTGAATTTTTTATTTCCTTACAGCCAGTTGAGAATAATTTAGAAGTTCTTGGAAATGATTTTTGTTCTCTGTGTGATCTTTGGTATAATAATGGCGCTTGAATTACATAGAGGACTTTTAGTATTTTGTTTGTATTCCACTCCCCTTAAGTATTTTCCTGAAGGTGCTTGGGTGTGGTAACTTACTTCATTTAGCTGTCATTGAACAGCCAGGGCAGGGTACAAGACTGTTCTCCCCCCCCNCCCAGTCTCTGGGGACAAGGGAAAATCTACAAATCCAAGATTGCTCTTTGAACCAAATAGATTGCGTGAAACCCCTTCGAGGCTACTTACATTAGACATGTCCTATCCCTCTTGGGAGTGTTCTCTGAACTCTAGCCAGCTAACTGGCTACTTATTTAGACAGTTTAGCTCTTGTCAGGAACCCCTGCAAGCCTTGTGTCCAGTGGGGAGATGATCTTCATGAAAAATGAAACTCAAGACAGCACCAACTTTGCAGGCACCGGGTCAAATTCTTCCAGATTCTGACCTCATATTTTATTCTTCTTGCACAGTTAAGCATAATAAAACTTTATGAAGGCATTTCCTTGTGAGAATTATCACAACAGAGCTTTAGACATAGCTACATAGAAACTTTCTAGCAAGGTAGCAGAGGACCTGTGACCTTTACAATAATAATGAGTTCTTTTGGGTGACAAACAGCTCAGGGCTAGGACTTAGAGGAAGGATCTATGATAAGCATAAGGACAGATTCTATTGGTGGGGGATGCAAAGCACATGGGGCCTCTTTCATAGGGCTGATTTTATTCACTGAGAGACAAATTACAGCATTAGGGATTAGACAGTTCTCAGGATATTGGGGGGATTCAGGTGGAGGTTGACTCATAGAATAGCAACACGTTACTAGGTTGTCAGACAACGTTCACTCTGGCATTGCAGGTGAAAAGCAGTCACTCATTTCCTTCCTTGGAGAAAATGGGCCAGCACGTTTGACAAGCCTGGTTCCTCCATGCTTCCTTTAAACTGAACCTTCTATAAGCGCTTCCTTCTGTCTTCTAGCTTGTTTTCTGACTTTTTTTATTTCTTTCGATTAAAATTTATAAGCTGTTATGAAAGGAACCAATAACATTGCCAGTTCTGATTCACTATAAATATAACGCTGGGTCCTACATTTAAAAGTTGGCGAGAGAGGAGTATTGGTGAAAAGCAGAGAGAGGAGATGTCTACATTTGAAAGAACAAATAACAGGGTCCAGTGATCTCCCAAGTCCATGTTCAGCCCATCATTGACCCATGATTGCTCAGTTTCAGATCTGCCCTACAAGGTGGTGTGATAAATCATCAGAACCCCGTGTCGCCCCAAGATCCAACCTTCCATCCCTTGACATGGGGTTCCTCAGGAAATTTTAGTTCTTGGGGGAGGTGTTCCTTGTTTTAATATTCTCATAACTGAAGGGGGAACGTAGTATATCTTCTTACTTGACAGGACAGTTATGTGTGTCACTCAGGTTGTGTGACACTATAGAGCTTTTTTCTGCCCTGTGTACCTGGTGATATGCTTCGTGAGCACTGACTTGGAGCTGAATGTTGACTATGGTATCCGGGAGGGAATAATAGTGCCTTTCTTGCTCTTGAGGAAGTGTCTGTTGTCTTGGTGAAGTCCCAACAGGAACTTAGAACAGGAACTTTTGCTGAAAGGCATTGATTCTTCATCTAAGCCCATAATGTAACTAAAAAGCAAGAATAAAGTGTGGCATCTCAGCTTCATTTTGCATTTGTCCACTTTGATTTGACTCAGCCACCTGCTCACCTCTGCACTTTGGCCTGTTAATTATTCCAAGAGAGTCTGTCTAAAAAATTCAGTGACGTATGGCATCTTTCATCCTTCAGGACTGAGGCACGAAAACACAAGGAATTGAGGTCTCTCCAGGTAAACTTTTCGAGCATCCTCTTTCAGACCCCCAGAGGTTTCATAATGGTCTTCTCCTCCAGTTAGTTGTTTCCCCATAAGCCTTCGGTCACCTTGAATTCCAGGAAGAGCAGAGCCTTGGAGGACAGAGAAAGCCCCCAAGCGAAAGCAGTTAGCCACGTTGGTGAGACTGCATCCTTTGTTGACAGGAGTAATCATCTGAGAACTGGCTTGCTCCCTTAGGTAGTATGGGCTTCTTTGGACCACCCTGTAGGACCATGAGACGGTGATTGCTTAGTTGCTCATACCTCTTGCCCCTTCCCTCGGTTTCTCCTATTTAAACCTAAAGTTCCTGTCTGTATCCTGAAGATGATCTTGGACTCACTGGACCCTCTCTTGCTAAATCTCCTTTCTCTACCTTTCATCATTGCCTGTCTCTTTGTTTGGCAAATTGGGATGAATGGCTGAACCTACCTTTTAGGGGCTTCTGTTCTAAAAACTCTAGTTTTGAACTGCAACAGTAATCTTGGACAGTTTCAAATGATGATTCAGACAGAAGAATCGTTTTGGTTGTTTTCTATTAAATCTACACTGAATAGAAACAACAATTTCTAGCCAAATAGTAGCAGAAATAACAAACAGCCATTGACATTTATACAATCATTCAACACATATTTGCTGGCTGTGCACTGTGTCAGGTGAATTTCTAGGATACAGTAAGACAAATGCTGGGCATGGAACTTGTTTGCTTGGGTGTATTATGCAGGTGCTGGAATGTGTCTGATCAATGCATGCTTTGGGCCAACACAGTTGGATTTCCCATCCTGTGCTGGAGATTGAACCACACTTTCAACTTTATTGAAATGAATAAACATTTGTATCCTTGTGTGGTAGAAGCATGTTTAGGAGATTACAAATGGGGCGAAGTGTCTAGAGTGTTATGACAAAGGAGGACACCTCAGTGGAGTGACAGCCTCTTTGGATGCCGTTTTCTCTGTATTTCTTGTAGCTGGTTCTTGTTGCTTTCTCCTACTGGTTTCTGGTCAGTGGGATGAGACTGGATGATTCAGTTCCTTCATTTTGGTTTGGGACATAAAACATCAAGCCTCATGATTCATGGGGACTGTCTGTGGCGCCACCCTCATCACTTGTAAAATTTGTTTTTCAAATAAGGCCTAAGAGATTTTATGATGTTAAAACAGTAACAGATTTTAACAGTTGCTTAAATAGTCTATTACTCAGCATGCAGAGCCTGTAAAAATCTGTGCACTGAAGATAGATGTCCTTGCTTAGGACACAGTTAGCCTTTGATACCCCCTTTAGAATAAGCTGAGCTGGTTTTAATCATATTCTTACCTTTTAAAGAAGAACTTCAAACATTTACGTTTGGAACGAGATGCTTTTGGAGGGTCAGTAATATCAAACTTCCCAGGAATTGGGAATTTCTTGGGCTGAGTGTGGGCTTGTGAGTAGCTGTTGAGCGATATTCAGTCCTGTTCTGGCTGGCGGTTTAAGAGTTTAGTGCAGTTGAGGGTCAAAAGCCCAGGGCAAACTATTCAGGTTCTGGAAATAGGGTGTGGTTTCACCAATGAGGAAGGTTTTATGAAGCAGGTCATTGAGGAAGGTTAAGGTAGCTTTAGCTCAGGCTGTGCTAGTGCATGTTGGTACTCTGCCACCTCTGCCATTAGCCCCTCTTTTCCTCCATACAAGGTGACAAGGTAGTGTGCATGTATTGATTGAATGAATCTGCTTTCCCCAGTTCAGGGCTCTCTGATCAAGTTGAGTGTTGGCAGAGAAGACACTGCACTGGTTTTTAAGCCACTGCTGATTACTGTGTTCATGGAAAGTTGTTACAGTCTAAATGCACATTGGATCACTGGTGTAAGTGCAGCATAGCTTATAGCTAGTTTTAGTGTTTTCATTGTGATGGTGGCGGCAGCTGTGGTGGTGTGTGTGTGAGGGGGAGGGGGAGGGAGGGGAAGAAAGAAAGAATGTATGTATGTCATGGCACTCATGAATATCAAAGGACAACCGTAAGGTGTTGGCCCTGGCCTTTCTACCTTGTTTGAGTCAGGGTGGGTCTCTTTGAATTTGCCAGGCTGTCTGACCCCTAAACTTCTGGGATTCTCCTGTCTCTGCCTTTCATCTCCCCATAGAGTTTCACTGGGATTAGAGATTACAGTCTTCATCGTACTGTATGTAGTTTTCCCAAGGATTCTGGGTATCCGAACTCCAGTCCTCAGGCTTTGAGAAGAGTGCTTTCACCCTGGCGCCATCTTCCCAGCCCTCCTTCCTTAAAAGGTGCAGATGCAGGTTAAGCGTTTAGAAAGATGAGTGTATTCTGTTATTTTTCCTATTAGTTTGATCATATGGGGCTTTTCTCTGGGTTATTTATTTATTGCAGTACAGGGTTGAACCCAGGACCTTGTGTGTATGTAAGCCCTCTGACACTGAATCACATGCTCATCCTTTTCATGCATGACTTTGAGTCATGATCTTGCTAAGTCGCACGGACTGATTATGAAGCCAAAGCTGGATTTCAGTGTATGACCCTACTCCCTTGGCCTCCCGAGTAGCTCAGGTTATGATCCTTGCCACCAGAACCTATGGTTCTTAATTATATGTAGAAAATGTCTACCTACTACACATTTGAGGTTTCTACAGATTTGAATCCCATAGTTAGTGTAGCTGCAACCATAAAGATAAAAGGATCAAGACCTGTTAGGACAGCATTTAGTTGCTTTAGAGAACTGTTGACTATTTGCTGTGACTTTTAGATCTCATTCTCTTGCGACATTAGGATCTATTTCCTTCAGGGACTACACAAAGTAAAAACTGGGGAATTAGTTTACATAGCAATATGCACATACTATTATTTGGATAGTTAGTCAGCACAGAAAGCCCCAGAGTACCAGAAAAACCCAGTATGGAAAAGGGGCCAACTTTTCCTTGACAGCTAGCTGTAGATCAACATTTACTCCTATGGAGTAATTGAGATGAAAACACTGCAACTGTGTTACTTAGATATTGCCTGGCTGTCATTCTTCCATCATTTAAAATTTATTTTCAAAAGCTTATTGTGTAAACTTATTAGCTGATGTATTTCTTCAGTATCTGCTTTTCTCCTGTCCCTTCTTAATCTACAGATGAAAAATGACAAAAACAGTTTTAAATGCCTCCTTGTTTTCTCCCACATCGATTGTGCTCTTCCTATTTATCACTTTCTTGACTCCTGCCCCGTCTGCCTTGAAGTCCACGGAAGCAGTTGTGGACTATGTGTGCAGCATGCACACGCACGAGTGCATGCACGATTGCCTGCCGAGTTAGGATGCAGTTCTCAGGAAACGAGTTACTGAAAACAGGCTTGTGGGCACATGACATAACCACCTCACTGAATCTCACTGCCAAGACAAATAGTGGTGGCTGCTTTGGTCTCTGCTGAATCTCATTGCCACCTTGGCTGTGTTGCTCATTCACCGGGAGGAAAAAGCTTGCTGAAGTGAGTGCCTAAAGACACGCTGGAAGAGGACTGGCACAGGGTCTAGCGAAGCTTTAGTCTTCCAGGTTAGGAAATGTGTAATGAAACGTTGCTAAGGGTGAGTGGTTTCTGACTGCCCAGCCCAGCTGCGGCAACCACCAGCAACCACCAGTGAGAGGCCGTGAGGGTTTGTGGTTCGCAAAAGTATTTCACCTTGGGCTCCTTGTGGAGTGAAGTAATGAGTCAGGATGGGAGGAGAGAGAAATCATGAGGACATCAGAAGAGGAAGGAGTTTGTCACGCTAGAGTCTGGCTGAAGCCTCACCCCAGCTGAGAAGCCAAGAACTCCAGCACAATTAACAAATGCCATGAAGGCTGTCAACACAGAGTAAATAATCATTTTATGTACAGACACTTTATAATAAGTATCAGTGACCCAGGCTGAATGTGCATGACTTTGTGTAGGATCTCATTCCTTGCCTCGGGCCTTGCCTGAGTTCCTTAGATAAGTTTTCTGTTGCTGTGATGAAACACCATGGCCAAAAGTAGCTTCAGGAAGAAATGGTTTATTTCATTTTACAGTTCCACATCACAGTCCATGACTGAGGGAGTTAGGGAAGGGATTGATGGAGAGACCACGAAGGAGTGCTGTTTATTCAGGACACCCATGTGAACTGGCCCTCTGACATCAGTCATCATTTAAGGGAATAACCACAGGCTTGCCCACAGGTCCATCTAGTGGAGATATTTACTCATTTGAGGCTCCGTCTTCCCAAATGTCTCTAGCTTGTGCCAATTTGACATCCAACGAGACAGCTCATTAGGGATCTCAAAGCTGAACTGGCTTACAATAAAGGCATCCTGCCTTGACTTTTACCCATTTGATTGTAATCCTACCCAGTTCCCCTCAGAAACCACCCAGCGATTAGATAACCTCAAACCCCACCTACTCTACACATACGACTGTCATAAAAACTATGAGCTTTGCCTCTCCTTGGAATTCATATCCACACCTGGGCTGTTGTTCCACTGCCTTGAGCATCTTCTCCTCTTAATTCTGCTTAAACCTGTACTTAAAGCTCCTTAATCTCCAAATCTGCTTCATAAACTGGCTAACCCAGAAGAAACCATCAGTCCTGGTTTGACCTCAGCTGAGATCCTTGCAACCTTAAGGGAATTCCGAGGGTTGCTAAGGATGGCAGTGGGGAGCTGTGCCCTTCGCCTGTCCCCACAGATGCTGACTGTAGCACTGTTTCTCTCTGTCTCTGTCTCTGCCTTTTCTGATTACTAGTTATGTCTGGTCTTCAATTCCCTGGGAAAGCAGTACTTCTAGGGTTAGGCATGGCCGGAAAAGCCACCCAAGGGGGTCCTCTAGGCCCTGCTAGTGTTCAGTGAGGCTGACCTTAGGGTCCAACCCAGAGAGCTGCTTGTGTGTTCTTTTTCTTAGTGAAAAATAAATTAGAACACAGGGATATTTTGATTCGTCATTAAAAATAGAGTATTTGAGATCTGCAACTTTAATGTTAAAGAATTTTGAAATTGTCACTCTTCTGCTTGAAGCTGCTGAATTGTAGCTGCATTCCTCCCCCAGACTTTTGTTCCTTCCCCGCAGGTTTCGGAATGAGTATACTATCAGTGACTGCAGAATCTCCTGGGTGGCCGTGGTGGTTTGAAGCACAGATTCTTGTGTCTGCTCTTTCCGGGACTTCACAATCAGTATGTGTGGGAGAACGGCCAGAGAATATGCATTTTAAGACAGGCTTTTCCAGCAAATCTGTTGGTTACCTCATACTTATGCCCTCGTGCCCTAAGCTCACATTGTTTCTTTTCTATGTTGTTCTTTCTGCCTATTGGAACATGGCACAGCGTTGAATGATGTTCTATCTTCCTTGCTCCCTTTCCCACAGTATTATGTATTGAATGCCCGCAGTATAACAAATGAGTGTATTACATAAAAAATACTTGTAGCTGTTAAATGTATTAACACTACAAAATTGGTGCCCTCTTCCTCAATCTGATCTTGAAACTCAAAGTGATCCTCCTGCTTCAGCTTTTCTACCACTGGGATTATAAGCATGAGCCATGACTCCTGGCTTAAACTTTGTACCTTTTTTATCATCTAGTCATTTTCCTATTGCGGGACCCCCCAATCTCCCACATTCCTTTAGTTTGTAATGATGCAAGAACTTGATAATATGGATATGGAACCTTTTTGCAAATGTTTTCCTAGGTGAGTTGAGGGTTCTTTCTAGAGCCTGAGTTTCTTGCACAGAGAATGTATAATATTTAAAGGGATCTTCTCGTGGCATTGAAAAGACATTAGCATTTATATAGCGCTTTCCATCTCTGTAATCCTACTTGTTTAACTAGTACATTTTTCAAACGGCAAAACAATTCCAGGTCACTTTTATTACATTTCCTTAAGCACATTAAACATGGATGAATGGGTTCCTGACTCCCAGGCCCTTGTCTTGTGTTGTGCACGTGGTCAGGCACTTTAGATGGACTCAAAAAGATGGTTCCCCCACCCCCGAGACTACCATTCTTTGGGAAAATGAAAAAAAATTAACCTTTGTTTTCTTAAGCTATGTAATACTTAACACTTACAGTGTAAAAAGTAAAAATCCACTTAACAAGTAACTCTGGTCTTTTGAATTCTATAGAATTAACAGGATATCCTTAAGACTTGTACTGTCATTAAGGTATACAGAGTTAAGTAACTAAACAACACTTGACCATGAAGTCTTTAAATATCTGCATTACTCATGAAAAGCTTTGCTCGCTTCATGCTGGATGAATTATCACTATTTGGAGTGAAATTGTCACAGGGACTGCAAGCTAGAATGTCTGAGTATATGATTAGGCATTTACAGACACACAGTGCGTATATCTTACGGAGCAGGGACACATTTCCTGAAATGCTTTCTTTCTCCCACAAGTTGTGAGTGTGTCTGGAGACTTTAGATGCAAAAAGAAACTTTTCAGAAAACCGTTTCTATATTTACTGCATCAAAAGAAGTACAGCACGGTAACAATGCAGTGAATTTGACATGAAGAATGGAAAAAAATGTGTTAATTTATACTTCAAATCACACAGGAAAAAGTCATTTTGTAATGCTTTATACAAAACCCAGAGCCTCGTGCATTCGAAGGATTCCTTGGAACTGTAGTTACAGATTGTTGTGAGCCACCAGGTGGGTGCTAGGAACCAAACCTGAGTTTGATAAGAGCAACAAGTGCTCTTAACTGCTGAGCTATCTCTCCAGCCCTTGATTTTGTATTTAATAGTGCAAATAAGAAAAAGGCAAAGCTGTACTCTAGGGTTGGGAATCCTGCTGTTTCTGCCCTCACAGAACAGTGGTAAGAACAGAAAAAAAAATTGTGTTCAAAGTAAGAAGGGTCATTAAGAGTGACAGTTCTCTGAAGCACAGGTGACTCTCTTCTGATGGTGTAGGCCATTGAAGGGCTTTTTCCTCCCTCCTTTGTGTGTGCACATGTGCATGTCAGAGGTCAACCTCGGGTATAGTTCACAGGAGCCATTCACGAGGATTTCTGACACAGGATCTATCGTATCATTGCCATGGAACTAACCGAGTATGCTGGGTGGGCTAACCAGTGAGTCCTAGGGTTCCACCAAGGTCTTCCAAGTGAGACACAGTTCTGCTTACATCTCTTAAGAGTTCAGCAAAGGTCATAATGGGATGCCAATTTTAAAGGTAAGGAACTCATCTCAGTATAGCATTAGCATGCCTGGACTCTGGTTATAAACTCAACATTCAGGTTTTCTCCAAATTTGCATGTTGAGATCATAATCTCCAATGTGGTAGTAGAAAGAGGTAGAGCCTTTAGAAGGTAATAGGAATTTAGGAAATTAGTGCCTGTGTACAAACAGATTCCACAAACTTCTCTTTTCTGCTGTGTGAAGATGCAGTGAAGTGGTTAGTAGTTGGCAGCCCAGGAGAGGTCTCTCGCATCAAGCCCGACTCTGCCAGACTTCTAG
Organism: Ellobius talpinus; assembly: GCA_001685095.1. Classification (NCBI taxonomy): domain Eukaryota; kingdom Metazoa; phylum Chordata; class Mammalia; order Rodentia; family Cricetidae; genus Ellobius; species Ellobius talpinus. The sequence goes on from LOJH01004792.1 coordinate 27,538, forward strand.
TCTCCAGGACCAGATCTGTGTTGCAATTCATTGACTGTCAGCATTTTGTTGTAGCATCCTGAACCTCCTAAGCGAGCCTCCTAACTTCCATGGGTATCATACATTTTTGGAGGTTGCCCATTCCTAGGATTGTTTTCCCCAGGAGATCTACTTTGTTTGGAGTAAGAAATAGAGTAGAATAAGAATAATAGAGCTTGAGCAGGGTGGTGGTGGTGCACGCCTTTAATTCCAGCACTTGAGAGGCAGAGGCAGGCAGATCTCTGTGAGTTTGAGGCCAGCCAGGTCTATAGTGTGAGTTCAAGTCTTGTTAGGTCTACAGAGTGAGTTCTAGGACAGCCAGGACTGTTATAGAGAAACCCTGTCTTGAACCACTCTCCCCAAAATAGGATTTGGAGAGGTCTTTCCTGGATTCCTTGGTCATTTTTTCAAAGCAAATTAAATATAGATATATTAAGGAAAAATGAGAACGATGTCCTGAGGGTGGGAGGGTCCTTGGTCCTTTATGCCTTTTCTTTGCTTGCAAAATAAGGTTAAGTCTCTGATGCCAAGGGATAGAGGGGTAGAACAGAGGACACTTAGGCAGCTCACAGCCTTGGCACACTGATATATCAACATTCTGCATTTTTCATTTTGGTTACTTAAGATTTTTTGTTATTCTTCCTTAATCTCCAGAGAGTATAATAAATGATGCAAAAAGTCAGTATGATAGGAACAGTCAATGATAGGAGAAACCATTTCTCAAATGGCCACAGTGTGCTACTAACATTGAAAGCATACGTGTAATTTCAGCTTTGCTTACAGCCCTCACTAGAGTTCTGGATACCATGTTGCTTGAGTTCGTTACCTTCCCTGATCAATCATCCTTTTCTTTCTCAGTGTCTGATGCAGTGGGCACGTACATTCTGGGGCAGATTGGAGTGGAGATTGGTATTTTATCTATCTTATGTTTCTCCTGATTTCCAGTTCGGATGGCTCTGCAGTATAATGTTCACTGTTGCAATACTCCGACCTTACATCACAAACATCTTCAAGGCCCTTTAATGTTTCTTTGGAATAGTTTACATTCTCTAGTCTGTGTTCAGCATAAAGTCAAGTCATCTATTTTTAGTTCTTTGTACTTTGCCCAGCATTAGTGCTGGGGGTTACTGACCCCACCCCTACCCCACAGTGTAGACCTGAATAAATACAAAATGATAATCATAATGCTAAAATGTGGTATGCACATTTTCTGTTCCTATAGGTTGTATGACTGAGTTGTTTCCTGTGTATAGTTACCAAAATGTGGAAACTGAGGAACCACATGAAAAGATTCTTCCTGTACCACTCTAGAGACACAGGAAGTCCAAAGAGTGTGTTTCATTGGTGATCTGGTTTGTTCTTTCCATGTGCTATGTAAGTTAAAGAAGGAGCAGGCATGTTTATGTTTTTCTCTTTAGCTACATAGTCATAATGAAATGATTTTGAAGAGGTCACAAAAAGAAGTGACAGTGCTGGTGTTTACATTAGTGACTCTCCCGAATGAACGAGTTCTGCAGGGCAGGATACAGCTGTTCCTGCTGTTTACCTACAGTGGTTGCATCCTCGCTGCAAAGCACACAGGGCGCACGCACTGCCCTCTGCTAAGCCTTTCCTTTTGTCTCTGAGGACCTTTCCCTTTGTGCTGGGCTGGCCTTTCAGAATGGGATGACTTCAGTGATGTCTCATGTCAGGAAATGTTTCATGAGTCTCAGGAAAACTATAAATAAGTCTCATGTCACTGCTGCACCAAGGACTACCTACAGCTGCTGGTTCCAATGAATAGGAGGTTCCACCTGTGACCTTTAGAAGAGGTCTACATGCAAAGAAATGCCCGCATAATGTTCTTTTCATGCATTCTATTCTGAGCTTTAAATCAGCCTGTTTCATTGCAGAGAATGGTATTGGGTATCATTTTCGACAGAGCCATCTTAAGACATTACAGAGTTATTTTGTCCATTCCTAGTCTGAGTGTAACACTTTGGTCATCTTGGCCAGGGAAGAGAGAACAGAACTACTTATTAAAGGGCATTAAATAGTGTAGGGACTAGGGTGGACCAATGTAGAGCTCTTGCTTGGCTTGTGCAAAACCATGGATTTGGTTTAACTTCTCCTGCACCAAAGCAGCAGCAACAAGAAAAAACAAAACAAAACAAAAACAAAAACACCCCCCCAAAAAACAAAACTCATTTTAAAAGTCCTGTTCTTAAAAAAAAGTTGCTTTAGCTTAGGATTTGATTTAGTTAAACTAAAGTAAATTATCCCTATCTGTTGATCAATTCCTTTTTAATCTTACAAGCTCTGTTTTTATTTGTACCTTAGATACTTGATGCAATTTTTTTTGAGGTCTCCATAGCCTAGGTTGGCCTCAGACCTGATGTGTACCCAAGGATGACCTTGGACCTCTGATCTCTACTTCTCAAATGCTAGGATTATAGGCATGTACCAACTGAGCCACACCTGTGGCCTAGAAAATTTTTAGTAGGTAAGAATTTCTATGTTTTATGTGTCTGAACCTGATAGAATGGACAGTTACACTTATGTGCAATTTGGAATGTATTTTTTATTTTTTATGGGATGTCTTTCTTAAGATCAAGAGACCTAGTCAAACAATTTAAAATTTTATTTTTGAGACAGAGTCTCTTTGTGTAATCCCAGCTGTCCTGGAAGTATGTAGACTAGGTTGGGCTTGAATTCACAGAGATATCCACCTGCCTCTCTGCCTCCCCAGTACTGGGATTAAAGATGTATGCTGCCACACCTTGATAAAACATTTCCCTTCCCTTCCCTCCCCTCCCCTCCCCCCCCTTCCCTCCTCTTTTTGTGGCAAGGTTTGCCTGACCTGGAATTCTGTAGACCTGGCTGGCATTGAACTCTGCCTCTGGAATGCTGGGATTAAACATGTGTGCCACCACTGCTGAACTTGGTCAAACATTTCTTAATTCAGTATTATTTTGTCCACATTCCCTTGATTCTGAAAACGGTTCTCTTTCTTCACACAAAAAAGAAAAATTAAAAGAAGTGTCACATTTTGATTTCTAGTAAGCCGAATGCCTGATTTCTCCTGATTCTAACCTAAGTGGCTAATGAAGCCATCTAACAGAATAGCCTCCATTAGGTAAAAATACCAACCTTCTGAGCAGGTTTTAACTTTATGTGTGTGTATGTTTTGTCTGCATGCATATCTGTGTAACATACATGTAACCGGTGCCTGTGGAGGCTGAAAGAGGGTGCTTTCTGACTGATCCTTCTGGACCAGAGTTTTAAGCTGTCATGTGCTGCTGTGTGGATGCTGGGAATAGAATCCAGGTCCACTGATAGAATAGCTAGTGCTCTTAACTGCTGAGCCTTGTCTTCAACCCCTAAAATTACTGATTTTGATAGTTTCTTTGTATTTCTCCCATTCTTTGTATCATGCAGTACTCCATGATTCTGTCTGTTAATTACAATGGAAGCAAAACAAACAAACAAACAACAAAACCAAACCAGGGCCTGTGGGCGAGGTGGTGGTTCAATGCTACTGTGCCTGCTTAGATTTAGGAGGCCCTGGGCTGCATCCTCAGTACCATCTTCCCTTACAGAAATGGTCTGAAAACCTTCCGTTTAGCAGGTGAGACAGGATGAGTTGTGGTTGTGCATATCCAGTGCAGACCATACAGGAAACACATGTTCGGGATGGATTTGTGCTACCTAGGCTGCCAGTGGCTCTGTGGTTGAACCACCAGCCACAGATTGGCCAAGGGAGGGCCATCATCCCCAGAGGCAAGTTCCTTCTCACCCTGTGAGCGGGTTAGGTCATCTCCAGGAACAAGCTGACTTATAACCAATTTCCTGGTGAGCCATCTGGGGAAAGAGAGGATTTCCTGAACTGAACCCAGACTGTTGTCACTCAAAACACACAAAGACCCTAACCTTGAACAAGGGCAAGGGCTGGCCAGGTGTTGTCTGAGAGGACAAGTGTCACCATTGGCTGTGATGCTGCTGTCCTTGGGATAGGACAGTACTAACTTGTTGCAATTGAGATTCCAGCATAGGGCCCCTTCTTCCTTTGCTTTTCACCTCCCCAGGAGAATTGCCTATAGAGACCAGTGGAAGAGACCTTGGCGAGCTTTACAGTCTTACCCAGCAGCAGGAGGAAAGTTGCTGTGTAGAGAAAGTTAGGTGGAGACTTAAAGAAAAACAACCGAGTTTGACTCAGAATGTGTCAAATGAATATTCTTTGTTTTGACAAGACAACCCAAATTTATTTCTCTGCTCCATTGGCAGGTTAGCACCTTGGTGTCGTACCCTTCTATCTCTTTGCATACATGCTCACCTCACTTTTCTGTTTTCTTTCCCACTTAAGGGACAGTCAGGGTAGAAAGTCCTTTGCTGGGTTTCCCCATCATGGTTCCCCATATGTTCCTGTGGACTCTCTTTGCATATAATATACGGAGCTGAGTGAGACTATATTTGTGGTACCGATGGGTTGCCAACAGCTTCAGAAACATTGGAAATCCTGGTTCTGCCACTTTTCTTTGTATTGTATAGTTAATTCCTTTCATCCTACTGTTATCCATATTACTTTAATATCTGCAGTATTGAGTGCAGTATTGAGGTGGGAGTCTCGTGCTAATGGGTTATGATAATCCTCCATGTTGGTTTTAGGGTGAAGGTCAGGTCCTTTTAATCTTGCCTAACACCGGCTGGCTTTTCCTGTTGCTGACTGATAAAACCTGCAAAACTGGTGGCTTTGAAATAATGGTTTGCCATTTCTCATGATTTTGTGTGTTGCTGGTGAGAGAGTTCTTGGCCTGTCCATCTGCCCTGTTTAACTGGTGGCCAACTGGGAAGTCCCCCCCAGTGTCTGCTCTTTGGCCCTGAGGGTTCCTGGAGCACTTTGCGCTTCTTCAGTGTTACTTTTCTCCTAGGGGCTGGACCAGTTTCCATACTGATAGTTTCAGACATCATTCCAGAAGAGTGAACATTACATTGAGGCATGAGGATCACAGTTTGTGGGTTAGCCAGGGCTACACTGGGAGAAACCAATTTCTAACGAACAAAATGAAATCTACACATTAGTGATATTGGCAGTGGCAAAGCCTCTTGTGTCTACTGCTACAGAGATCACCTGTGTGTGACATTGTCGGCACCATCTGCTCCTCGGGGGTAAGTTCTAGCTAGGCTCACCTGTTAGAGAGGTTCATTACAAACTTTACCTAGCCACCTCTTCCTATCGTGCCACTTGCCCCTCTCACATGACAATCATGGGATGTTTCAGTTTCTTAAACTACCCGCTTCCCCTAGCTTTTGTCCTGGAACCATGTATTTCTCTCTCCATAGGGAATATTCTTTATTACATATTATTTTTCTAGCTAACTGCTATATATATACTTCAGACTTCCGCTTTAGGGCATTTTCTGAGGGTGTTCCTGTTGTGACACCCTAGATTCTGGGAAACGTAGCCCTTCCTAGTAGTTTCCTCTGGTTTCCTTGTCGTTACAGTGTTCCTCATTCCTATTTAGAACTTGGTTTTGTCTTTCCTGAGAACTCGCACTGTATACCAGGGCAGAAACAATGCCCGCCTTCTCAGTAGGCTGCTTCTACTACCCATGACAGCAGCTAGTTAGGCAGGTCCCTTCCTTTATTTGCTCAGAACATAACTTCAGTGTACCCTCTTAGACAAGCCTCCAGAGCCCCTCCCCTACCCCCTGCCACCCAGGGAACTTGCTGTGTACACCAGGCTGGTCTTGAACTCACAGAGATCCTCCTGCGTCTGCCTCTCAAGTGTTAGGATTAGAGGCATGCATCAGCATGCCTGACTGAAATCAGGTCTCTTGGCAAATAGCCCAATTAGCTGTCCATCTTGGGAAAAGATTTTTCATCTTGATCAAGCCTCCACATGACTTCAAAGCACAACATTTTGCCTGCAGTCATGCCAGGGACCATGAATGAAAATGTGGGATCACAAAGGACTCCAAGGAGAGGCTGGATAGATTACTTGAGTTTAACTATTTCTGCTTCCAAAGGTAGTTATTGAAAGAAATGTAAACTTTCCTGAATGTTCATTTTTTGATAGAGCATTTTTGGTTAGATCCTACCTAGATGTGGGTGGTGATGTTTCCTCTATTTATTATTATTGATTATTATTGAATAGATACAGATATTTAATAGGTATAATTATCAATTAATAATTATTAAGGAAATGTAGAATGATATAGGATCCTATAGGAAAGTACTTTATCTAAACCATATAAGCAGTCATTTTTTTGTCCCACATACTACCTTAAGTGGAAAAAGATTTAATAGAGAGTAAGGGAGAGCTAGCAGGCAAGGGTGGAGTAGAGTCTCATGAAAGGTTGGAACCTGGAATAGAAAGTTGCGAGGCTTCTTATTTAATCTCATCTTTTCTCAGAGTGTCTTCCTCCACAGATGATCTTTGTCTGAATTTTGACCTACATGGTAGAATTTGGAAAACCCATGGTTCCCAAATTTATTATATGACAGATTTATTTACATGCTCAGAAGACAGGCTTAATTGGTAGAACTTGTCGAGTGTCCATTCCTAAGCCTTTGCTACAGGTGGGATCTAGGGCTGCTGGGAACACACTCTTGATGGATATTGAACGTGGAAGAGTTCCTGAACGTGGAAGAGTTCCGAAACGTGGAAGAGTGCCGAAAGGGGTTGCCGCTTCTGAAGCAGGAGCTGGCGTGCGCACTGATGCCTTGAAGATTTCTCCTGTTTTAGAAGAGTTTTAGGAATGTGATAGTTTATCTAATCCAAGCAAGACAACCATTTTCCAGCTCTTACTGCTCTAAGACAGCAAGAGATGATAAAGTCTTGAAGGTTGCTTTCCCTCTTTGACCTTCTTTCTGTGCCATGTGTGATTTTTGTGTCCCATCTTTTACCACTAAGAGCTTTAGTTTTTTTGGCGAGGTGTGGAGGCAGGGACGTAAATGCTTATTGCACATTCTCAAAACAAGAATTTTTGTGATCTGTGTAAGGAAAGGCAGTGTTCCTGTGTGTTTGAAATCGTCACTAGTAAGTGTGCATTTGCCCAGGGAGCGTGAGTGAGAGGCGCACAGTGCCTGTAGTCAGCCCCAGCTTCTTGGTGCTGTAGTTCTGGTGCTCCTATTAGCTCCGTGCGAGTTTGGTCAGGATGTCTGGGCTCCTTTCTTGTTGGACAGTACAGTGAAGGAACTGGAACACAGTATGACCCATAGGTCTGCAATGAGGCTTTCTTTGTGTTAGTTTAGGGTAAGTGGAAGAGGGGGTTGAACAGAAAATGATACACAAATCAGATGAAGATGCTCACTAGATAAAGAACTCCCGTTCAGTGACGTCTTGTGCGGTTTATGCTCATTTTCTCCCTCCAAAAGAAAACACAGTAAGGATGGTTTTATCTGGAGATGCTTGGATTTTCAGGCTCTTCACTGTGTCTAACCTTCATTTCCTGGAATGTTTCCTTGTAGCTTCAGTGAAGTACAGGTTGAGAATTCTTAATTGAAAACCCAAAATCTGAGATACTTTAAAATCTGGCACAGCATGACAGTACTGGGAAATACCAAAACATACATCTTTTTTCTTGTGCAGCATTATTTATTTATTTATATTATTAAATTTGTTATTAAAAGTGGAATAAAATTGTCTTTAGATGATTTGTATAGGGTATATGTAAAACATCATGAATTTTTGTTGACTTGGGTCACACTATCAAGATCTTATTTTGTATATTCAAATAATGTTCCCAAGAGTTATGTTATATGTTAAAGAGTGATGGGCTCTTACTGGGAAGGAAGTACCTGGATATGTGGTCATAATGCTGCTCCTTGCGGGTCTGTGTAGGTGAGTTTACAGTGTAGTGGAACACAGTTGTAAGGAAATACAGTGTTCCCCTCCACACACACTGTTTCAGACTTAGACACACTCATGGTCAAATACACTCACAGGTTATTATGTTTCTAGCATGCTGATTGCTCCAGCATACAATTTGCAAAGATGAAGAAG
>LOJH01004793.1:3518-15709 GCA_001685095.1 Ellobius talpinus
AGATGATAGATATGAAAGATAGAACTCTGTGCTGCAATGAGGTTCCACTATCCCAGAACTGGGTGAAGGGAAACATGGGCCCTGGGCATCTGGTCTCAACATGGGGCTGAGGAGGCCAAGAAGAGACAAGATGAAAGACAGAAAATGATTTCAAATACCAAGAGAAATCATTTTGGCTAAGAATAAGGTACCTTTGCCTCTTTCAAAATTTTCCACAACAGATGGATAATGTTCCTCTCACCCCCCACAGGAAGTTGGAGACAGTGGGGCCAATATTATCAATAAGCTTAGGTTCAAAGCTATGCAGAAATTATTGCATTCTCGGTGTCCAGACAAATCACAGAACCAGTTCGCAGACAAAATAAGAAATGGACACTCCACACATCTGTGAGTGCCAAGAAGAACAAGCTTAACACTCCAGGGCTTTCCTCTGGAAGATGTTTGCTCAGGCCTGGGAATGCATGGGTCCCCCCAAAGACTCTTTAAATATTATTCACTCACCATAACAAGTAAAAGTCTGAGAATTCACTAATGAATGGTCTTTAGGACTGATAAAGGCAAATTCCCAACACCACCGAAATGCAATTAATTGGCTAATTAATTAATTGATTAATCAACAAAGTGGTTTTCCTTAGATTACTTATTACAGGTGGATCACCCATCACAGGGGAATCATCCACCACAGGGGATCACTCATTACAAGGGTATCACTCACCACAGGAGTATCACCCATCAAAGGGGTATTACCCATCACAGAGGGCTCACTCATCACAGGGGTATCACCCATGACAGGGGACCACCCATCACAGGAGGATTGCCCATCACAGGGGGAAGCAACCATTACAGCCACCCCACAAAGGCTAATTTTCCCAGACACTCACCTAGGGTAGCAGGAGTTTCCCAGCCTACCTTTCATATCCACTGCCTATGAGTTTTCAAGGTTTAAACAAAGAGTTTGTGGACGACCTTGAAGGCTGCAGGGATACACATGTGGCTGATACAAAGTGCAGAAGGCATTAAGAAGCATGAATTGGATGCTTATGGTATTTTAAGGAGTATTTCAGCTTGTAATATTACAAGTGCCTGCTGCTAGACACGGCAGCAGTGGTCCTGGGCAAGGGGGCAAGCTAAATGATGCTCTAGTGCTGCTGATTTGCCTGCTTGTTTGGAGACAGGGCCTCACGATGCAGCCTAGGCAGATCTTGAACTATGTGCTCCAAACTTGCCTCAAGCCTGAGATCCTCCTTCCCCAGCCTCCTGAATCCAGTCTGTGGCAGCATGCCTGGTTTCATGTTTTTGATTGCTAATGCCCTGGATGGATGGTGCTAAGCGAAGGTTAATGAAATGGGAGAGAAATGTGAGTAGGACTGAGTGGGGCCAGACTTTGGACACTCCTGGGGTCTCTCCGTGGAGGAGGTCCTGTGACAGAGCCCTGCCTATTCTTCCCTGCCTTGTTGCTGTCATAGAAGCTTATTTAACTCTTACCTCTTTATGTATCTATTTTCTTAAAAGACTCAGAATAATGTGACACCGGCCTTTGGTCCTGTATGGAAGGCACATGGCCATCTATTTTTACAGTGCTCTAAACTGCTCTATACATTAAATATACTATCTGGGGACAAATGGCTCAGCAGTTGATACCATTTGCTGCTTTTCCACAGAACCCAGGTTCTATTCCCAGGCCAGCCACTGACAGCCACCTGGACCTCTAAGTCCAGGGAAGCTTAAAGCCTGCTCTAGATCTTATAAGTAACTGCATGTCTGTGTACACTCCAACATGGATGCACACATATATACATATGCATGTAATAAATATGTTTGTATTTTAATTAAATATCATATTTAATATTTTATCAATATTATGCGATGCTAATATAATATTATGATGATGATAATATTTAATAATAGTAATAGTAATTAGGTACATACAATATTAAATTGGTAAGCAAGAAGAATGATATACAGTTGCAATTTTTCAGCTTAAGAAGGGCCTGCCTGCAAAGCTATGATCTTTGATGTGTTAAACCTTTCAGTTTGGGCACACACCTACCCTATAAGGCATGAAAAGATAACAGACGGTGAACGGGTATCTGCTGTGGAGCTATTTCTTTTGGACGTAAACACCCAATAATGTCCAGAGGCTCAGGACAACCAAGAAGCTTACAAGGCTGCTCTCCAAGATTGTGGAAGGAGAAATCAATCATTGGGGAAGATGCTGCAGGGTGACATTGGTGCCCGTCCTTCAGGAGCCTCCTGAATGCAATTTTCCAAGAGCCATCAGCCATGCTGGGGTGCCGTTCTTGATGAAGCAGCTACCTTTAAGTTACCCTCTGTCTTGCAAGTAAGTCCTACCCATGCTTCTATCAGCAACCCCAGTAAACTCACTGGTTCACTGAGATGTCATTCCTTTGGCTTGATGCTGCCTCATCTTCCTGGGGTGAATACATTTTCCTGAGAATCTCCATGGGGAGAGTATCACAATGACATTTTTTCCCTCCTTGGACCTTTTCTGTGAGAATGGCTGAAGTCACAGAAGCCCACAAGCAGCCTGTTCACAGTATCCAAATGCCATGGTCTAGACTCTCAGAGAATAAAGCAACACATATCCAACCAGGGAATGCCTCACAAACAACCTCTAGGTTTCTTCTTCAGTCTGGTGGCAACACGCACAGTAAAAGAGCGCCTCCCTCGAAGGTTCAGGTTGTAATTGAGAGCTTGACCTCACCTGCCTCTTTAGAGGGGAGACGCTGATGGACAGGTGTTCTCCAGAGAACCCTCTGCAGATCGGAGATTCTCAGTGAAACATCTTAGCATCTCTGGCTACAACAGGGACTTGTTAATGCAGCCGAAACTGGTGCTGCTCAGAGAAGTGTCCTGGTTACACACAGACTTCTGGCATTTTTCAAACGCAGAGGCCAAGCAGGTCATACCTCTTAGCATTACATCTTCAGCTTGCCTGGCGTCTGTGCTCAGAATCACAGCTTCCGAGTACAGCCCAGAGACCTTCGGACCACACCATCAAAGCCTCAGTTTGGATTGCCCATCAATGTGATGGCAATAACCCTCACAAACAGATCTGTTGGGACGTACGGCATGAGTTAAACGACCAGAATGGGCTGACAACCTACGATGTTTGAACACGCTGCACAGAATCCCTCTTGAGAAACTTCTCTATCCTGACAGGGGAGGGGGAAAATATTACTGTGCAGACCCAGAACATATCAGGACACTAATTTCTCTTTCTGCAGAGAGCTACAGTGTTTAATTAAAAGGTAACTTTTCCTGGCATATCTTGAAATCCTCAGGATTAATAGGTGTGTGTGTTTATGTATATATGCAGATATACACGCACTATATATACATATATGCATATCTCACATATATTATGCCTCACATATATATCGGTAAAATGCAGAATTTTTGTTTTCATGCAAGCAAACAAAACCAATCACAAACCCAATATGTCTCAATGCTTTTCTTGCAGCACTGTTCTGGTTTAGTGGTTTAGAAACGTCCATGAGCTTGAACTGATGTCTCATTGGTAGGAACAGTCCACTACATGAATTGTTAAAGTGAACTTGTATTATAATACTCAGATTCAGCTCACCTGAGAAAGAGAAGACGTTCCCAATAGTTTGCTGCTGCCCCCACTCTTGCAGTCAGTCCTCTGAGACTTCGGACTCACAATTCTCTCTGCTTGCCACCGCAGGCCTCTTAGGTGCCCAGTCCCCATCTTGCTAATTCTCCCTTTCTCTCACGATGGCATCTATCTGAGACATGCTCATGAAGCTTGCTCCATCTGGGCTTGCAGGATTCTTCTAGCTAGAGACAGATGTGCTTCTGTAAAGCCACATGCGGTACGTTTACATTGAAGCTAAGGGCAGTCAGAAAAGGTCAACTGAGGCGGGCTAGATGGGGGGCGTGCCATAGGACTCACCATTATTCTGGAACTTAGAAAGATTCCAAGATTCTTATTGGATGCCTATTCGTTTAATACATCAAAAAAATGCTCATGCATAATACATAAACTCACTACGCTATCTTTCTAAAGCCAACTTAGTTTCAGTTCTGTGATGTGCGACTGAAGGATGATAGAGACCCATAGGTCACTCCACTGGTCTGATATAAAGGCTGCACTGTCATGATAGCTATGAACAGTCATTGAGGAGGAAGACAGCGATGAGTGAACCAAGGCTTCAGAGAGATTCCTACACCCACGGACTCCCTTGCTCCTGCTACAGAAGCTCTGAGAAATCTTCTACATTAGCACTTCCCTCCCATTAAAACCCATAAACTATCTAGTGTCACCCCAAAATGTTGATGAAAAAAACAAAGGGAGAGATTCCATTACTTGGTCAGCATAGCATGACCAGCAGGGGTGACAGAGCCTAGAATGGACAACTAGCTAATGTCGCCTGAGCTCAGACATCCAGCATCCTTCTGGGCCTATAAGGCTCCCACATCTTAAACCCAGGATCCTTATTTGATTCCTTATTTGATCCTCACACAATTCCAGCCCCCGTCAGTCAGTCCTCAATCCCATGTAAGGCAATATCTGAATGCAGGCTCTGGGCTGCTTGGGTTATTTTAGGGGTGGGTTTAACAAGGATAGCTTCTAACCCAGGAAGATTATTCTCGTTGGACACATTCATCTTTATGAAGACCTTTGTGTAGATAGCAGATGGAGACATTGTCTGGTCTTATCGTACATTGCAGTCCTCTAAATATAGTCTGTCCCTTAATGTTCTGTCAGTTGTTATTTGTTCTCCTCTATATAAACTTTAGAGTTGATTTGTTAATGACCACAGAATTATTTACTGAGATTTTGATAGTATATCAATAGTACATCATTGAACTCTGGTAAAATGACAACAGTAAATTAAAAAAACCATTTTCCAAGTAATTTTTAACGCAATCCCATCTTTTACCAAGGAACATTCACTACGTGTACCAAATGCCACAGGGCTTCTTCAGAGACAGTGTGATTCTAAACAACAGTCTTCAGTGGCCAAAACCTTTCCACAGTGCCCCGGAGACAGGTGAATAGTGGATTGTGTCCCAGCACCAGGGTTCTTCTTCTTCAAATGCCAATCAAATTGTAGTCACAAATACGGGTATTCAGTTCTCCTTCTAAGTCATGGGATCGCTAAAATCTTTATCATTCTGATTGATAGTGCAAGCTGGGAGTGTTAGCTCATGATTGTAATTCTAATGTTGGAAAAGTTGAGGCAGGAGGATCTCAATGAGTTTGAGTACAAACTGAACTAGGTATGAGGCCCTGTCATGTCCCAAAAGAAAGAGAGGGAAAGGGACAGAAAGGGAAGAAGAGAAGGAGGGAGAGAAGAAGGGGTAGAGGGAGAGAAGGAGGGGGGCAATGAAGGGAAAGAATGTAAGATGTAAGTAGATGTTGCCCTACATGTGTGTTTACATGCCGTGCCCTCTTAGACTTCAGTACCTTTCTCTGTGTGTGTTTACTGTGTGCTCTTAGACTTCAGTACCTTTCTTGCTGATGTATCTAGATGCTATAGAAATCAAGGAAGCTTAGTTAGAAAGAATCTTCTTTTCCCACAAAGTTAATTTGGGGAAATGAGTGTGTGAAATAGACATGTATGATCATCTGAACCATTAAATGATGCTATATAATTCAGAGAAAGTGAGACCCACCCAGGCCAGAAGATCCAGACAATTCTGCAGGGCTGTGAAGTGCAGATGCCGGTTTTAAGGACTGGGCTTTCGGAGAAGAGGCAGCCATGAATGGCATTGGAGTTCCGGTTCCCTTTGTGGTGACAGGGATCTGAACTGTGAGGGGAGTGGGGACCAAAGGCCAGGGACTGAGAACCAATAGCTCAGCCTACAGCTGCCTGGGTGAGGGTCCTAAGGTGAGTCCTTGCGTGCCTCTGCACAGCACATTGCCCACTGACAAGGCCAGGGACCTACATCTGTGATTTTTCTAGTTCTTAAAGAGGATGCGTCAAGTGTCCTCTAAACTCCCTCACAGTGCTGCAGGAGAGTAGCCCCGAGAGCCCTTGTGTTCCTGTCACCGTGGGAGACAACTGCCTTAGGGGAAGGATGAGACTGAGGACCCCTCAGAAAGTCTCAGCAGGCAGCAAAGGAGCATCCAAAAAGGCAGGCACTGCCACCATCCTCTTGGCTTTATTGATAAAGCATCAATTATGTGCTTACCCTGTTAAAAAATGTTTCTCTTTGCCTCCTAGTAGCTGAGCCCAGAGACTCCTCAATGTTTCCTTGGAAAATTTTGCTGTTGACTTGAGAGCCCTCAGATTTCTTTTCCTTCAATGCTCAGAGCCCCTGAAAGCCTGATGAGACATCTCTTTCACCAATGTGTCTTTAAAATCAGAGAAAAGGCCTGCTATTTTGTATAAGGTGGGGTATTAAGTGTGTGTGCATTTACTTGAATGCTCTGTGTGCAAGGTGTGTACACAGACGTGAGAGTGTCTGCAGTTGGTCTCAGGAGAGGAACTCATTTTTAGGAGATCGGCTTCCAGGCTTGGCTCAAAGCCAAGGATCTTAGATCCGGTCCTTGAAATCATACACACACACACACACACACACACACACACACACACACACACACACACCCTTTTGGAAAAGATCACAATCACAATACACATAAATGCCGGGAAATGCACAGCAGAATAGAACAAAGCAGCTGGTTTTCTTATTAAAATTGAGAGTTGAAAATAAACCAAGTAGACTTCTAGCTGGTTCAAAAGGAACCAACCCCTGGAATGATAAGAAATCTCTATCAAGGTCACGATGAGGGAGGTCTCAGCACATGAACACCACATTTGGAGTATTAGTGGCTTTTTTCTTTTACATATTAGACTTCTTTTCAGAGGCCATGTCTTTGCTGAAGTCACAGCACTGACGCATCTTGTCCCTGAAGCTGAGACTAGATAGTACTCTCAAGTGACGGAGTTGCTCTACCTGGATCCACTGCCCACACTGGCCACCCCGAGATGGTGCAGCCTCCTCCTGCTGTGAGGGACTTGGTCCAAAGTTGCTGTCGGCCCAGGTCAGCAGCACACCCATGCAGCCCAGCTGTTCCTCACTTCCTGTGACTGGAAGACCCAGGAAGGCAGACACCCCACTTCTCTCAGCTCCCCTGGGGACCCACGGCTTACCACTCACTGCCTGATGTCGGCTGGGCTCTCTCTGAGCTGTAAAGGCCAACACTGAATCCTACCACTGAAGGAAAACAGGGTCTACTGGAGAAAAAAAGCCAAACTGAAAACCACAGATTACCATGCGTTCACTATCACTCACCCAGGTTACACCAAAGACATGTGGTCTTCACTCAGATAACTGTGAAGTTAAAATGTCACACTCAGCCTCATGGTTGAATGTGTGCATGAGGAATACTTCTATTAAACTCAGTATCGCTGCTAGAGAAAATCCCCCAGCCCAGTAGCTTTTTCATTTTCTGAGACAGGAGACTGCTGATAGAGGAAGTTTGGAACTCAGCTGGTAGTGTAACTTTGCTAAGGGAGGCACCAGGTGGAGGCCTCCACACTGCAGTCCTGCCTCAGAGCCAGCAGGAGACACCATTCTTGTCACTTATGGCTGCACTCCTCTTTTCTGCCAGAAGGACCTGCGTAGCTTTCTCGGTATCAACATGCCTCCATTCCTCTCCTGTCATCAGGAGATAAGATGGGGAAGGTGTCTCCACTGATACTTAGCGACCTTTATACAGTTTCCTTCCCATTTTGACTCCTGCAGCTCATGGGAGTCCATTTTTTTTAACTAAAGAGGCACATGGTGTTTTCCCATAAATGGTTCATCTGAGTCCCAGAGGATAGTACCTTATGTGACAGGGCATTGTGCCCTTTGTTCCTTGTTGGCTGTCTTCCTGCCAAAGATCCATAGTGCTAGCTCAGTGGCACCAGTTCCTCACCCACCTTAGCCAGTGCCACCAAGCTTAGCTTTGCTTCTAGCTGAAACACCCATTACTGCTCCATGACTCAAGGGCAGATGTTTTAATCTGAATAGTCCAAGACTTCTTCTAAATAATCACATGGTCCCCAAGGACCATATGACCAAGTGGCTTGTGGTTCTGCTCCTAGCTGGACAGGCTCTTGCCTCCTCCTCAGTGTCTGAGGAGCAGTGCTATCCATCTCCCAACGCTAACAGAAGGAACTGTGAAATAGATGGGAAAAAAGGCAGACCACTAAGAGAAATTGCACTGAAGCATGTGCATCACAATTGTTTACGAAATACAAGAAATAATATGTGAAACTCATATGGTAATATGTCCTAAGTATGCTTATGCTTACTTGTATATATACACACACATATGTATATATTTACATGTATGCTGATTTGTGTATGTCAATCTATGTCTATCCATGGCTGTGCTATTTATACTTCCCATTAAAAATGCAAGCTTTCCAGGCATTTCCTCCTTCAGCTTAGGCAATGCCAAATTTGATGGTGCTATCCTGGGGACTTGTACCCTATAGCCTATGCCCAGTCAAGACGGACCCTATGGCAGAAAGAGATGCCTGCACTGCCTTTCCTCCTCAGTTCACAGGTTCATATTTGTTCATCATGGATACCTTGCTTCTATTTTAATTTTTTAACATTTTCTTAAATATTATTTATTTTTGCTTTCTGATTTCCCCCAGCCATTAAATTTGAAATTCCGTTCATTTTTTTCTGACTCTGTTTAGTTTTAGACCTGTGGATAGATTCTAGGGGTGCCATGCCCAAATGACAGCTGTGCTCAGAGAAGCCACAGAAAATATGTGGACAACTTCAAAGCCTCTGAACCTCATGACCGAATCCATCCCCGCTCACCAGGCCACTGTTGCCAGCACTGGAGATTAGAGTGAAAGAAAAAGCTATGTTCTGTCAAAGTGCGCAGAAAGCCGTGGGAGCACGCGGGCCAAGCGCGGCCTCCCAGTCCAACGATGCCATCATCCATTATCTCCTGGTGACATGCACCATACCTGAAGGGTTTCCGCGTTCTAACATCTGAGTGCTGTCACTGGGGGGGGGGTATTTTGTCTTTAAGGAAGAAAAGGTCAGGCCTGAGAAGTTTTAGATAGCTTTGATAGAAATCAATACAGTGAAGGGCAAATTTTCTACAAAATATTTTCGAATGTTTTATTTATTGGTCATTCAGCTCTACAAATTAGACACATGGGACTGAACGTCGGAACACAAGGCTGTGACTTTTACGGAGTGTCCACACCAACCTCCCACCCACCCCCAACCTGAAGCTGACTTAGGTTGGGCCACAAATGTGTGGGCTAAAGAAAAGAAAAGGAGGAGGAAGAAAGGCACATAGAAGAGAAGAGGGTTAGGAAGGTCCTGTCATTAGCAACTGGGGCCACTAATTACATATATTCTGCTCTAAAATCTAAATTAATACGCATGGTCTCTTGGATGTAGCCTGATTTACCCTAGTGATTCTTACGGAGATTTCAGATGATTTCTGCCAAGGGTGACGCTTGCAAAATAAATAGAATCAGAAAGGACTGTTGTTTTTCCTGTAGAGTTAGTCTCCCCTGAATGATGGGGATAAGGCTGTCTACACCCCCAGAAAGCCTGTGGTTTACCAATGGGCATCCATCTAGTCACAGCGAAGGCTGTCCCTGAGGCATCCGTTTGCAAAATGGTTCCAGTCAGATCTAGGCAGCCTCAGAAGAATTCCGTTAGAGGACTCATAATTAACATGAGGTAAACAGTTCTAAAAATTGAATTTCATGCATAATTGAGGTTGATAATTACCATTGCAAACTGTTCACTCTTACATGTGTGTAATGTGGATACAGAAAAAGTTAATAAAATTACCCTTAGAAGGTGGTAGCAAGGGCTACAAGTAAAAACAATGTGAAGTTATAATAGAGAGGAATGTGTAGCTTCGTT
The DNA here is from genome assembly GCA_001685095.1 of Ellobius talpinus. NCBI lineage: Eukaryota > Metazoa > Chordata > Mammalia > Rodentia > Cricetidae > Ellobius > Ellobius talpinus. The sequence continues at coordinate 13,410 of LOJH01004793.1, forward strand.
CCTGAAGGGTTTTATACACACACACACACACACACACACACCACATGCACACACAGGCACACACCACATGCACACACAGGCACACACACACATACACACTTAATATTAAGCATTTGATAGTTACAAGGAAAATGTCAGAAAGGCCTTCTGGAATCAGTAAAGGGCAGAATCCTCAGAAGAACAGCTCCATGACTGCTGTCTCTTACAAACAAGAAGTTGAGATTCCTATCACACCAAATTAGTACTTCACATTATGTTAACACCATGAACAGGGGACCAGGTTCAGCTGATAAACAGATACTCGTTCCATGTTGTTTCCCATTTCTTGTTTTGTTTAATTGTGTTTAAGATTCTTCGGTATTATCAGATACCTTTTCTGTCTTGCAACACTCATACAAGGAACTTGAGAAGGGATATACATTTTTCTTGACTATTATGAGCAATGCAGCAACAAGAATCTTATAACTCTCCTTTCACACACATTAAAATTTGCAGTACAGACTCCAGGGGTGACGGGCTTCTGGGTCCCAGGCATGGTCAGATTTTGGCAATGGAGCCCAATGTCAATCTGTTGGTTTCAAAGCCACACCTCCCTTGGTTGTTGTACGGACCATGGTTGTGTTATCTCCTAGCCAGACAAAGGGCCACTGAGTTCATCTCACTGTGGTTGGATCAAGCCATCTGAAGTCTCTTGTGAGGCTGCACACACTTTTTCAAGATTGTTATTTATATAAACATCCCTTTCTGAATGTTGTCTTTGCAACGTCTTACCTATCTTTGGGTTCATCTTCCTGTTTGCTCAGTGATTTTACCTGGGGCTCCCAGGCCACTTCTGTCCATCCTTCCCCTCAGTCTATGGTATGTCCTTCCTGGTGTGATACCCCACAACTCCAGTTTAGGGTTTTCTAGAAAACCCAAGGAAACTAAGTAAATGCTTCACCTGAAGATCAGACCCTCTGGAAGAGAAGGAACTTGACAAGCATGCTGGGGAATGTTTGTCATTGTTTCCTTGATGATATCTGCATGATCACACTCCTCCTATAGGCTTCCCGGGCTGCAATAGCACCCTGGGTTTCTCTTGTCCCAACTCAAAGAACCTCAGGAGGCCTCAGAACTCCAGTCAGAGCTACTGATGCATTGAGTTAGCTTTACAGATGCTTTATTTCATTGTGTTTATACACACTGGAGATGATGAAGAGAATCTGGGGGTTTAATTTGAGGCTACTGTACAGAAGCATCTTGGGCTGAGTATTAAGTATTCTCTACTGAGAGTTGCATGTGATGTTTATCAAGTTCACATTCAAAGAAGGTTAGCTTCAGAAAAGTACAGAAGGACCACAGATAATCTTCATCGCTGGCCTCCTGGGGTGAGCAGCAGGACATAGTACTGTCTTGATATGGCCACACAACCTACAGATTTGGTAGTATAGCTGCTGTTGAATCAGTGATACTCATTCCATGGAAGGGGCAGTGCTTCTTTGGGATGGAGGAAGGGAAGAAGCTTGTGGGTACCCTGTGATATATGCAACCTGTTTATCATCTCAATTTTGGGAACACTTCTCTATACTCTCCCTTTTCTGTCATTAGGCCTGTACTTTACCACAGGTGAAAACAACAAATCAAAAGAAAAGAGAGTACTGGGATTTCAGGGAATGCAAAAGTCAGATTTTATCTAAGAGTTGAGAATTTGTTCTAGAAACTCAAATATGTCAGCAATTCCATGGGTAAAACCGTGAGGGTGTTGGTGCTGGCAGCGAGTTGAAACCCTGCTGTGTTCCCCTGATCATTTTCAGGGTCTGAGGGGAGGTTTTGGTGTCTCCACACTGCCACGAAACACCTGGATCTCTCCAGCATGGCTTCTCTAGCAGAAATTGTGGCAAATATCTAAGAACACCATGTAATTTTACCACAGTGCCTATCAACAGCAGTAAGGACAACATCCGAGCAAGCAATGCAGACTGTGTTCTCTGCTCTCTGTGAGTGAGCATGTGAAGTTCTCCCTGGGGGAGAGAGAAGGACAAAGCATGTATGGTGTGGTGTGTGTATGGTGTGGTGTGTGTATGGTGTGGTGTGTGTATGGTGTGTGGTGCGTGTATGGTGTGTGGTGCGTGTATGGTGTGGTGTGTGTACGGTGTGGTGTGTGTACGGTGTGGTGTGTGTATGGTGTGGTGTGTGTATGGTGTGTGGAGTATGTATAGTGTGGTGTGTGTATGGTGTGGTGTGTGTATAGTGTGGTGTGTGTATGGTGTGGTGTGTGTATAGTGTGGTGTGTGTATGGTGTGGTGTGTGTATAGTGTGGT
>LOJH01004793.1:15719-34201 GCA_001685095.1 Ellobius talpinus
TGTGGTGTGTGTATAGTGTGGTGTGTGTATGGTGTGGTGTGTGTATAGTGTGGTTTGTGTATGGTGTGGTGTGTGTATAGTGTGGTGTGTACAGTGTGGTGTGTGTATGGTGTGGTGTGTGTATAGTGTGGTGTGTATGGTGTGGTGTGTGTATAGTGTGGTGTGTACAGTGTGGTGTGTGTATGGTGTGTGGTGAGTGCACGGTGTGTGGTGAGTGTATGGTGTGGTGTGTGTATGGTGTGTGGTGAGTTTATGGTGTGGTGTGTGTATGGTGTGTGGAGTATGTATAGTGTGGTGTGTGTATGGGGTGTGGTGCGTGTATGGTGTGTGGTGCGTGTATGGTGTGTGGTGCGTGTATGGTGTGTGGTGTGTGTATAGTGTGGTGTGTACGGTGTGGTGTGTGTATGGTGTGTGGTGAGCATATGGTCTGGTGTGTGTATGGTGTGTGGTGAGTGTATGGTATGGTGTGTGTAGGGTGTGTGATGCGTGTATGGTGTGTGATGCGTGTATGGTGTGGTGTGTGTATGGTGTGGTGCGTGCATAGTGTTGTGTGTGTGATACTGCTGTACACAGACAAGGGTACCAATGAATGCGACCCAACGAAAACAAAATCACAAATCTAAGTTTTTGTGACTCTTTTATAATTTGATTGCCTGGCTTTCTTATCTCAGGAGGTCCAGGACTCCAGCCACATCTAGTGATGATTGAAAGAGATTTACAGAACTCATGGCTTTGTGTTTCTACCCACTGGGAAATGCCAAAGAGAGAAGACTGTGCCCTGGAATCAGGAGATGCAAAATGTCTTAATTTTTGAGTTTTTTCAAATAAAAAGAAATGAAAATTTAGGTTTAAAGAAGGTATTTTAGAACTCACTTTATGCAGTGTTTTCTGTACCCAGGGAGGAGTTTCACACCAGCTATCTCCTCCGTGAAGATGAACAGAGGAGGCCACACTCTCTTGGGCTTCTCCTGATGTGATGTTACTGGTGAATCTTCCCCCAGAATCACTGAAACTCTCTGATGACCTTCTTTCTCATGTTCTGACCACCTCTACAGATCCTGCCTTCAAATATCACCTCACTGGGGGTCATGCTGGCTTCCGCCATGACTTTGTGTGTATGTGTTTCCACTGTGTATGTGCATGTATGTGCATGCCCACATTCTTCTCTATTGCAAAAGATTCATTTTAACCTCTTAATCAATCACACACCATGAAGAAAATGCAAGCAGAAAGGCCTTGGTTGTTCTGACTGAGGCTCTGCCACCCAGAACATGAGGCACACTCAGCTCTGGCTATTGCTTCTGCTCGGGTTCTTAGGAACTTAACTCTGAAAGTGCCTGTTCCCCAGCCCACGTGGAACACACACGCTGGACATATTGTGCAGGTCGACCACAGCTCTCCCAGAGCCCTCTGTGCATATTTCCCTCCACATCAGAGAACATTTCTTTACCTCTGTGAACTTTTAGCCTTCCTTTATACTAAAGACATTTGTTTAACACAATGATTATATTTCTTTCATGTTATTTTTTGCTTGGTGCAGTGGTGCTAAATTGTTTGTAGTTAATTTTGAGTGGCCAACTTCTTGCTTTTTTATTTGTATTTCTTCTCATAAATACCTTGTTTTAATATTTCTTCCTGTGTTAATACTTAACACACTGTAAACTCGAGCAAGATCATTTCTTCATTTCTGCCTGTGAGTCCCACTTTATCTTCTCGGTTATTTCCCTTTTCCTTTAGAGCATTCTTCCCCTCCTTGCCAAATCCAATTCTATAAAACCAGAAAGGAATCCAGGCTGCTCTTTTGCTCTTGAATTCAGAAACGAAGCTTCTCAGGGACTCTCCAGTGAGGCCACAGTCAGCAGAGAAACTGCCTTTTGGAGTCTTGCTTTGACCACACCTTGAGTCTTATCAAAATAGTTATCTTTTTGCCTAATTTTTTTCTTTGTTTTGCTTTCCCCATTTCAACCCAGAGCTGTGTCCATTACCAGGCACAACATTCCCTCTGCTTTTTCATGGGACCTTTGATAAGTTGTAAAATGATACCTATGCCTCAGTCAATAACTTAAAAATTTAATAAAAACCAAGGGAAATGAATATTATTTTTTCTTTGAGTGAATCAACAATGAACATACTTCATGGTGTTTTAAATTTTCCTAGATATTTTGATAGAAATGCTTAATTTATTGGACACAGGTATCACTTTCATTCCCAAGTGAGCTTTGAATTCCCACTTTCCATGTTCTCTGCCTGGGCTGACTCACCCCTTCTAAGGAGTCCCTCCCAGATTCAGGTTTAAATGCAGCTCCTTGGGAACTGATCTCGGTCTCTCCTTGCCCTGAACCACTCAACCCTAATTAGTCTCATAAAGGCCGGATATGAAAGTATACACGGTTCATCTCATTCTCTTTCCCGGGCCAAATCTTGCCCTGATATGGACAGCTCTAGAGTCAGTGGGAAAGTTAGTATACACACAGTCCCGTTCAACTGCCGGAAAAGCACCTAAATAAATATTGTCCCATCTTTTTATTTTAGGATAAAGAGAACGAGGACAGGAAGCCTGTCAACTTCTTCAGTCCTCCTACATCTTACTTTTTAAAATTATGTATTGCTTTGTAATTTCATAATTGAACATGAACATTTAGATCACATCTATTCCCATTTCCTTGTCCAGTGTCTCCCAGAACAACCCTCCACTACATCCCAAATTATTTCTTCTCCCTCTTCTTTCCCTCTCTCACCCTCTCCTCCTCCTCCTTGTTCTTCTTCCCCACAGAGTAAAATCAATTCTGCCTGTACATTTATGGTCATCCACCCTACCACAGGCCACAGAGATGAAAAAAAAATAACCGACTTTCCCATGGTTATTTATTCTCCTAATTGTCCTGAAGACACACATGACAGGGCCCAATCAACACTTTTTCCTGAATCCCACACAACCAAGGTATTCTTTTTGCAGTTCATGCTGGCAGTGCTGTGAAGGACACAAGGACTTCGGTAATTCTCCCTCCGTGTATGCACTAAGATGGCATCTTCACCTGGTTTACTAGGTGCTTCTCTTCTCTCTGCACTCAGGTGAGAACCACATACTGTAGAGTCCTTGCTGTTTGGAATGCATGGATGATTCTTGTCAGCCTTACCTGAGAGGGAGCAGCATTGCTTAGGATGCATTTCCCATTTTTCAGAAACCAAGCAGAGTAACATCTATGAGTCCATATTTTGGTACAGTGATTCAACGGAGAATCACTGATTCCATTCTGTTATGGATTAAATCCTTAGGAGTTGAAGGAACTGCGTTAAGATGAAGACAAGACAGGAAGGGCAGAGATCCCCCATGGTCCCACAGCACAGCATCTCCGTGAAATGCTCTGGGGCATCCCTCCCTCATGCATTCTGTTCATACATATACCCCTATTCTTTCCCACCAAAATCATGCACCCCCACACAGCAGTTCCCTCCCCAACTTCATGTCTTCTTGTTGCATATCAATATTTTAATTCTGTGTAAATCTAGAACCTGGTCGTAAACTTTATTTTCTCCTTTCTTCAATTGCTTGCTCTCTTTTTTTCTCATTTTAATATCAGCCAGGGAAATGGAACAGAAGTAAAACCATACAACTGATCTGTTTCGAACGAACTATGGGTCAAAATAGTTACAAAAACCAGTCACACTTGAGCGTTTCTTTGAAGCAGAGTGAATTTCCATTCAAAGTCTTCTAGATTTTTACACTATTTACAAAGCCATCATTGGCAGACTATACATTTTATTTTTAATCTAAATTTGTTAATTTTCTCCTAAATATGTATTAAATTTAAATGGCAGTTGTTTTTTTTTGTTTTTGTTTTTGTTTTTTTAAAAAAAAATACTCCATAGAAAAAGGTTCAGGGAGAAAGGTGCTGAAGAACCCTTCCGTAGACACCTCAAGTTGCAAAAAGCCCCAAGGTGCTTAGTCTCTGGCTTGATCTGGTTTGTACTAGCTACTCCATGGCTGAAGCAGGCTTTGATGCCACTTGTTTCAGGGTGTGGCAGTGTGGCTTTTCACTTTTTTTTTTAAGACAAGCTCAACTTATGTGGCCCATACAGCAGACAGGGCTGGTTTGTAGTTTTGTATGAAGTGCCATAAAACTGAAGATGACTCTAATGACCTTTCCCTCCTCATTGTGGTACTTTCACGTCTGCGGTGTTGGGATTGCAAAAGAACACCATTGTGCAGGGTCCATTGTGCAGAGTTTACGTGGTGCTCAGGACCCAGGGCTCCCTCATTCTCTCTCTCTCCTCGCTCTCTCTCTCTCTTTCTCTGTCTGTCTGTCTCTCTCTCTCTCCCTTTCAATTTTTTAAGTTCCCTTTTCTCTTTTAGACCCCCAGAGTACAGGAGCTTTATGTGTCTCATTGTGCATGTTATATGGAAAATGCACACCATCTGGACACACAAAAGGGTTGAATGTTTAGAAATGACTCCAGTCCCAAAGAGCAGTGTAACTGAAGAATTTTGACAGTAAGTACGTCAGGGTCTAACACTCACAACAGACACCCCACATTTTCTAAAGCTGTTTGTATACCCATGCATGGGGAACCTAGGCATTCACTTCCTCCTTCCCTGCCTTGAACCTTGCCCTCTGGCCTCTTGCCTCTTGCAGACAGCAGGTGGGCAGAAGAACTCTGGGTCACGCCCAGACCTGCACTGCAGGAGCCCCTGTGAACTTCATTTTTCCACCCTGTCTCTGCTTAGCTTCAGGCACAGCTCCAGCATACACTTGGTGGATGCAAAAGAAATTGCAGTTTAGAGCCATGAATTTAAAATTGTGATAACTAGGATCACAAACACATCTTTATTAATCACAATAGGAACACTAAAATCAACATTTTTCGTCAATGGGAAATAAGTCGGCTTATTGCTAATGCATAAGAACTACGCTTGGGGGTTTGAAGAATGCTTTGGAAAACATTTCCTGCATCCAGCTTATTGTGGGGCTATTTTCCCTGCATTTGGCTGTTGAGATGCTTTAAGAGGTGGTAGTCAGTTGTCAGGGGCCAGCTAAGTGTGGATAGCTGAGGCAAAATTCTTCTCCCACTCCTCCTTCTTCTAGATTTTATTTGTGTGTCTGTGTGTGGTGTAAGTTTCTGTGTGTGTGTTTGTGTGTGTGTGGTGTATGCCTGTGTGTGTGATGTATGCCCCTATGTGTATGTGCAGAAACACAGAAAGCAGAAGAGAAGGCCTGCTCCCCAGGAACTGGAGATGTGAAACACCATTTGTCTCTGCTGGGAGCTGGTTCCATACCTCCGCAAGTGCAGCACATGCTCTTAAAGGGCTGCACCATCTCTGCAGCTCTCATTCAGCTTTCAAAGGGTTTGTTGTGAGTTGGGGATTCTCATGCTGAAGAAATGAATCTTGTCTGCTGACTAAGCCTGTTGGGGTGATGGTTTTCCGAGCACACTTCTCGGGTGTAATGGTTCTGCTGGGGCTCAGAAAACTGAAGGGAACCAGACCTGTGGATACCACTGAACAGAAGCCAGAACCTTTTTAGTGTGGGGTAAGTTTTTCTTTGGGAAGTGTTTTGGAGCTCCATCTTAGGCACGTCTCTGAACTAGTCATCTCTGACTGTCATCAAAAACACACTTTCTGAGCCTTGTTGCAATGTGATGGAGATAGATCATTGTTGTCATGTAGAACACGAGAAGATAGTAGGTCAAATGATTTTATTTTTATTTTTGGGCAGCTCATAAAGCTTCCACTTATACAGCCCCTTTTTACCTTTCACTTTTCTTCATATATAGAATGAATGTCGAACGCCTACATTAAATGTTCTGGCTACTTCGCACGTAGTCTTGAGAGGATAAACTTCGATGCCTGTTTTCAGTTGGTTACTGTCAACTTCTGACGGCCAGTTGCTATGCTGCTTTCTTTCAAGACTCTTCGTTAGCTACCACTACACTGCACACTCAGGCAGTTCCTGGAGATGTTGTGGGTTGTGGATTGTCTCTGCTACTTTGTGAGCCATTCTGAACACAAATAAGTGCTTTTGTTTTTGTTTGTTAGTTTGTTTTGTCTAACCTTGTTTCCATAGTATAAAACAATATACGAGAGGAGACATGCCAAGGCTAGCCAGTGGCCATACCTGCTGTAGAGTCAGGTTCCCCTTTAGCACAGCAAATCCAAAACCTCCACACCCTCTGCTGGAGCTTGCTGAGCACTCCTCTCGGGCCTGCATTCTTCAGTTTCACTCCTAAATTTCCTGGCCCACTGATGTCTCTGGATTTTTAGGAGACCTCTGCTGATTGCTGGTTAAACCTTCATGCTTCAAGGCCTTGGGCGCGCAACCCTGACAGTTGGGGACACCGATGGGTGGGTCCACTGTGATGCCATCTGGGATTGAAGGAGCTGCAGCAACTGATAAAGACACAAGCATTGGAAGGGACTCCTGACTTGCATTTGAAACCCCCTCTCCCATGTGGGTGGTGGCCAGCAATCCCTCTCCTGCCTTACAAGGGCAGAATAAAAGGCGAGGCCGTGGGTTTCAATGACAGCATGAAGGATTTAGGTTAGATATGGGGAATGACGCTCTGACATTGACTTATGTGACTCTGTGAGATGATAGGTTACCAGGAAAGACAGTATGCTTAAGACACCGACCGAATCGTAGCCCTTGATACAAGACACATGTTATGGCCTGGAGGACTTTCCGCATTTTTATTAATTCTTTGAGAACTTCATGTATGCTGCATACAATCTATTTTGATGACATTCACACCCCACTCCTGCCCCTAAGGCCTTGCACGTCCCTACTCCCTCCCAGTTTTGCTGTTCACACCTGACAGATTGTAAAGATTCCATGCAGCCCCCCGTCTTGCACACGTATTTGACAGTGACAGGTGCCGCTGAAGGGGTCACCAGATTGCCCTCTGTTTTCAACCGAGACTCAGATGTCAAAGGGTCTGCGGATGGCCTTTCTGTTGTAGAGCTGTGTACTTCATCCTAGCGGCACTAAGTGTCTTCAGGAGCCATGTGACCCTGTGTCTCTCCACCACCTTCTCCCACGGGGATGCTGTGGCACTCAGTATGGAGCCTGGTGGCCCAGTGACACTGCTGGGATGGAAAGATGGCTGTCTGTGAGAAGATGGAAGCAGGGTGTGGGCACGCGTCTTGGTGGCCTTCAAGGGGAAGCTAGCATAGGAGTTTGGGAGTGAGATCCATTTCCATGTTTTTCTAGTCTTGAGTCCTTTTCTGTGTGTTACAGATGGATGTTGGTTTTGTTCTTGTGGAGGCCTCCCGGCGGCTGAAAGGTTAAGAGCCAACCCAGACATCGATTGCTCCTTTTACTCTAATTAGAATTGGTTTCAATGTGGGTTTCTTCTTTACAAGTAGCCACTTTGCATCTTCCTAAATACCCACAACCTAGGGACAAAACGTCAGTATGGTTTTAATGAGGAAATGTGTGTCGTTTCCCCAGACTGACAGTTTAACGGGCTCTAACTTGGTGACAGGTACCGTGACCCCCAAATAGTATGTTCTCTTTTCTCTCTGTTCTCCGTTCTCACCAACAGAGGATGGTGTTTGATAGACCTTGGCCCCTGCTTGAACCCCGCAGCCTATTCTTCCCTGGAAAGGATCCCATTTCAGACAGACACTTCTGGCAGAAGGCGCTGACAGACATGGGATGAGGCCGGAACTTCCGTTCAATGAAAATCACCAGCTTTCTGAAGCTTCTTCGTGTAACTGTGCAGAATGGCCACTTCTGGGTTCCATTTTAAATAAGCACCCGTAATCCCAAATGCATTTGTTGTGTTTTGTCTATTTGCCTGATTCTGTTTGCTTTAGCTTACGAATCTTTACAGAAGAGCTAAAAACAATGTCCTGGAAATATGGAGAAATACAGGCTGACAGCTGAAAACCGAAGTCACGAGCCTCCTGCAGATAGATTGTTAGAGCAGGCATAAATAGGATTAGGAGGAAAGCAACTGAAGCCCAGTCCAAACATGGACCACGCTCATTTAAAACTCTCAGAATCTGAAAGGTAAAAGCCTCTTGGCACTCACCCTACGTCCACAGCTTGAAGTGAGCCCAGAGAAAGAGGTAACATGGAGGTAAGTGGCCTGACTTCATTCCCCTGCCACTTGGAGAAAAACCATTTCCCTTTGTTGGGTAATTTACAACTATTTTAGGCTATTTAAGTTGCAAACAAGTGAGCAACAGATCTCATCTTATCCGAATCACTTTCAGATGGATTTCACTGTGAAAACTTTAGGAAATTAAGGACACATTGAGATCACGATTAAGGGCTTTAGGAAAGATCTGTGTTTTTTTTCTTTCCAACTTAAAAGTCTCTTGAACACATTATTCTGGAAACTGACTAAATGTATAGTTGCACATTTAGATTAAAAAAATAAACTCTTAAATGAACACTGTCATACCTGACATACTTTGTTTCCAAAACCCAATGCTAAGGGGGCAGATGTCTCAATTATCCAAGCTTGGCTTTTAACTCTGCAGCCAGATCTCAAGACATCCAGAATCCATCTTCATGGTGTTCTCTGCCTTCCCTGAGTTAGGTCTGATGTCAGTGGGAGTAACGGAGAGGGCATGAGACTCTAGAGACAGCAGACCTTTCGGCAGGGCTAGATTTGAGCATGGAGTTAAAGTTTACATCGCTGTGGTCTTGGGAAAGTCACCTGACCTGCCGAGACAGCTCCTCTGCATTTTACAGATCAAGACCTGACTTGGAAAGTAGTGAGGTTTGTATATGAAATGGAAATCATTTCTACACACATGACTATGTCTTATAATGAACCAGTCTGGTCTCCATATCTCCTGGCCTCAAAGAGATGCCATTGTTTGAAAGGGACAAGGACTTGGGTTTGAAGCTGAAGCTAGGGGTGTGTAAAATCCACGGTCCCTGGCATTGTGCCCTCTGCTGAATTCTGAAGGGGCTGTGGTAGCCTGGTTTCAGGTCTTCAATGGTCACCAATCATACACAAACCTATTGTTAGTTTATCATTGTGATCAAACAGTAATTGGTACTTAAGGGAGGAAGAGTGTGCTGTGGTTTAAAGGAACATGGTGGTAGGGAGGTAGAGACAAGATGGCAGGAACGTGAGTCCTCTGATCACACTGCCTCTGCAGTCAGGAACCAAGCAGGACATCCAAAGTAGAACTGTACCAAAGAAGGAATCTCAAAGATTACCCAGTGACCTCTGTCCTCTAGCTAGCCTCACCTTGAGACTCGCTCTCAGCAAAAAAACAGACTCTGGGGGGAACATGCTAAAGCAATCACATCCCTGTAAAAACTGCACATTCATCTGAAGTGGACACATGAGAGCCTGGAAAGTATGTGCTTTGTGTGACTAAAAACTCAAAACTCAATGGGGAAGGGGATGTTGAGTTGGGGGAGGGATGGAGAGGAAGAACAATACAAGAGATAACTTGATAGAGGGAGCCGTTGTGGGGTTAGGGAGAATTCCGGGGAAACCCAGGAATCCACGGGGATGACCCCAGATAAGCTCCTGGCAATAGTGGTGAAGGTGCCTGGACTGGCCTTTTCCTGTAATTAGACAGTGACTACCTGTCATCATAGAACCTTTATCCAGTAACTGATGGAAGCAGATGCTGTGTTCCACACCCAAGCACTGGGCTGAGCTCCTGGAGTCCAGTCTAAGAGAGGGAGGGGGGATTATGTGAGCAAAGGGGATCAAGATTATAATGGGGAAACCCGCAGAGACAACTGACCTGAACTAATGGGAGCTCATGGACTCTGGACAGACAACTGGGAGCCTGCATGACCCAACTAGGCCCTCTGAATGTGGGTGACAGCTGTGTGACTTGGTCTTTTTTTGTGCGGGCCCCTGGCAGCAGGACCAGGATTTATCCATGGTGCATGAACCAGCTTTTGGAACCCATTCCCTATGGAGGGATACCTTGCTCAACCTACAGGGGAGAGCCTTGATCCTACCTCAACTTGATATGCCAGGGTTTGTTGACTCCCCATGGGAGGCTTTACCCTCTCTGAGGAGTGGTTAGGGGGTAAAAGGGGGAAGTGGGAGTGAAGGGGAGGAGGGGAATGAGGGGGAACTGTGGAACTGTGGTTGGAATGTAAAATTAAAAAAAAAACTTAAAAAAAGAAAAATTAGAAAGTATATTTAGTTTACCATGGTGTGGCAGGGGGGACTCATTGGGTGAGAGGAGAATTCTCATCTTGATATTAGAGTCACTTCTTGAATGTCCCCAAGGAGAAAAGGCTGACACTGCCTTAACAAAATATCATAGACCAGACACTTTTAACAACAGAAACATGTGTCCTCGTTGCTATGAAAGGTGAATGTCCTGTCAGTGAGGTAGAGACCACCAAGGGTTCACTCCTGACCCTGTAGATGGTATCTTCTCATTTACCTGTGTGTATCTGTGTCTTGTCTCGTCAGGATAAAATAGATCATCCTCCTGAGACTGGACTTAATCGTGTTCCTTCACATCTTACATACAAACACTGTAATGTCTAAAGTACTGGTGTTTATGGCTTTTGTAGAATTTGGAGGACCCGTGTTTCAACCTAGGTCGATCCTTGGTTCATCTGGATGCCCCAGAAGTTCTGACTTGGCAGGAAGTTTGAAGGATTCACATTTCTAGAGTGTTCACTATGATGCTAATGTAAATGACCCCAGCAGGAGAGCCTGAAAAATACAGTTTTAAAGTGCCTCAGCCCCTAATGGTGGCCAACTACTGTCACTGCCTCCCATTCAAGGAAGACTCAAACACAAGGCTCGTAAGACAGCCCTCCATGACTACTTGCCGACACATCCCTGTGGCTCAATTTCCAAGCTCAAGTCTGTTTTGTTCCTGGTATGAAAATACCCATTGACCTTGTGCAGATGCCCTTACAACTCTGTAGTGTCTCTTACTTAGTAATCTGTATAAAATATGAAATAATCAAAACACATTAAGATCAAGTTCAAGGAAAGATACCTCAGCCTGAAAAAGCTGGAAAGGAATCTTGGCCCTTGACCAGTATGACCATTACACAGGTTATACTGATGAGCAATCAGTGTTCATCATATCCTTCCCGGTGTTTCCCTGCCCTGCCCTTCCTGCTACCTGGTCCTTCTTTGTAAAGGAAGTCTGCTTCAGTGTCGTGACCCCTGAGTCAGAAGCTAGCTTGTTACCAGTGGTTCACAGTCTGAAGTACTCCGATCACAGAAGACTGTCCCTTCCCTCTCTTAGTTGCTATTTTATTACAAAGTAGCATTGTCAATCATAACAGGACAGTGAGAGTCACTTTTCAATGAGTTACTTTTTGGCACCCCTTCTGAAGCTAGGATGTGGCTGGTGTTCATCTCTCAGCTACCCAAGAAGCCTGAGCGTTAAGGGTTAGACCTGGAAGTGTTTCTTACAAACAGCTCAGCTGTGGTAAGACTGAGCACTTCCATCTGGAAGCTTAATTCTGTAAATTTGCATTATTGTTGCTGCTGGGTGCACTGTGCCCCACCATGTAAACAAGCCAAGGACTTACAGTGTGAGACACTGGACAACACAAGGGTATCCTTGTTGTTTAGTTTTCTCTGTCTTAAAAGCTCAAATAGACCATTTAAGACCTCACAAAGAACATCAAATAAACACATGAAAGAGAAACTTCAAAGTTCAGCAACATTCATCAAATTCTCCTATGATAATCTTCATGTTGAAGGGAATCCCCTGCCCTAAACTAAGCTTATTCTGTTCTGTCTGTCTTCAGGTACTCCCTGTCTGTCTGTCTGGCATTTGTGTACTCTTGAGTAGAGAGAGGGATTAGCATTGATAAACTTGGCTGGCTTAGGATCCTAGGGCCTGGTGGGACTAGCATCAGGAAACTTGGCAAGGCAAAGGCAGCTTACAAGGCGGTTAGTCTTTCCTATGATAAACAATCTGTTTTTGTGCTTTTGATTAAAATTTAATAAAAAAATGTTTCAGCAAGGCAAAGACTTGTTAAAAGCAGGTGAGGAAAGATCAACATTTGCTCCTCGCAAAACTAATCCTTCCATTTCGCTCATGTCTCATGTTCCCTGTTTATCTGGAAGGAGCTGGCTGTCCTAGGAAACAGGATCACTCCTGGCAGAGGGATTTCTCTTCACTCCACTCTCAAGCCCTGAAGGAATCTAAAATTTGATCCCAGATACCTACCTCCTCAGCTCACCTCCTGAAATCAAACCTTTCTCTTTTTTTCTCAGCAGCTGCACAGAATTCCACTGGTGGGGGGGAGCGGGGGAGGGGGGAATCTGAACAGTTTCCCTGCAGACTCCGTTCCCACAGCTCAACAGTGAAAGGCTGAGCAGAGGTGAAAATCTATGTCTGACCCTAGGAAGCCTACAGTGAGCTGACTTCTAGGACAGAGGGACAAAGGGTGTAGGGAACGAGGGTGGGATGCAATGGAGGTGCTTAGGTAATCGTTGTGTGTATGCGTATCATAAACATCAAATGATAATGGCTCTCAGAGCCTCATCCTATACATACTGTGGTGGTTCAATATATTTGTCTGCTTAGTCCCCAGGTGATGGACTATTTGAGAAGGATTAGTAGGTGTGGCTTTTTTGGAGTAAGTATGTCACTTTGGGTGGACTTTAAGGTTCAAAATTCTGTGGCAGGTGTTATGTTCAGATCACCGAGTCCCCCCAAAACCAACTAGGAGGCTGAGTCCTGTATGTAAAAGCAAAGAGCCTTTATTCTTACACAAGTTTTCTCTCTGTATGGCCAATGGATTGGCATGAACAAAGAGCCCTGAGCTCCTTTAGGGTTGGGCTTTTGTAGTAGCAAAGGAGGGGTTGAGGGATTTCAAAGGTTCAGGACCCCTGATTGGTTGATTTGTCTAGGGGTGTCCTGGTGAAAAGCGATGGGTGTGTGCTGGCAGGTGATCCTATCTACAATGGTTTGAAAGTTAGGAATTTCCTTTGGATGGTCTGTTCCTGAGCGGTGCCTGGGCAGTCTCAGTTTGTGGTCTTTTTGGTAACCAGGTATTGCCTTAGGGAAAACTATTGAGACCCAGGCCTCTATTGAGCCTGTCATGGCTGAGTCCTACAGCAGGCCCAGTGGATCCCTGCCTGTTGCCTTTGAATCAGGATGCTAAGTTATTAGCTACTGCTGCAACACCACACGTGCCAGCATGCCTCCAAACTCACTGCCTTGATGATACAAGACTAACCCTCTGAAACTGTAGACAAGTCCCTAATTAAATGATGTCTTTTATAAACTTCGTCATGGTGCATCTTCACAGCAATAGAACAGTGACTAAGACACACACCATACAAACAAACAGCTGTGTGATGTTACGAATTCTTTGGTCAGTGAGGGTCCACACATTTCAGAGTGGTTCCATGAGATCACATCTTCTATGAGTGTGATAGCCATCCTAGTTGGCATAAGCTAATCCTAGTGCCTTTATGATGGTGACATCACTCAACCATACAGTCTGCAGAACTTGTCCTTGCCATGAACATTTGACTCTAGACCAAACCACAGCTGTGTACAGGGTGGGTCCTGACCCAGCTGAACGTGGAGGTTCTGAGAACTCAGTGGCAGTGAAAATTCCCTAACTATGCATCAAGAAACTCATTCCAGGTTGCATAAGATATGGACCTGAGGTGTTTGGCTGGGCTAGCCTATGTTACATCTCACAACCTCACTGCAGCCTTTGCTCTGAACGCACTGCATGCATATTTTGCACTGCGCGTGCCCTCCAGCCTCTCAATGCTAATCAATGCTGCCTGTAATATCATGAATCACATGCAGATCTGCAATGTTTCAAAACCAAAACTTTCTGCTCTCATAGAAATATAGTGGCTTAATTACAGAAAAGGACAGTGTTTTCCTGTTGTTACATGGAATCCAAATACCCAGTTAGTATATCTTTACATTATATTAAATCCAAATGTTTTATTTTCAAAATTATGTTGAGGTGCTGACTCCAGGTTCAGAAACAAACAGAAAGAGAATTTCAGCTGGAAATTAAGAAAGCGTTTCTAACAATTTCTGAAACGGCCCTAAATGTGTCGAATATGACGTGAAAGAGGGATCTCAGTATTGATGATCATAAGATCAAAATATGGATCCACCTCAGAAACTGCTGAAGATGCTTGGTGTCCGCTAGGAAGAATACTCAGCTGAGATTTAATTTCTCATGTAAAAATAAGTACATCTCCTTCTTTAGTGTACAAAATTGTTTTCCTCTTTAGTAAATGGTAGGATTACATGTTCCCCAGAAAGCTACTTTAATATAAACATTTTTGTAATTTATTTTCAGCAAGCATTTGATATATATATATATATATATATATAATTTTATATGCCTGTATATCATGGAACATGGAAAATGTTCTCAATCAAAGAGCTCACAAGGGGAGGGAGTTTGAGAAGCCTTCTAATGAATCAATTGTATTTGTGGGTACAAATTCTACTAGTTAAAACCTGAATGTGTAACCTCAGGACCCAGCCAGGTGAAGCTCCACTGTGTCTTTCTGCATACAAGTCAAAAGGGCAATTTGGTACTGATCTCTAATGGTTTTTAAATCTTTCCATGTGCACATTGACAGAAAATAGCATTGGTGAAAGAAGAATGCAAAACTATGATTCTTCTACAATTTTATTTTGAAGGTGTCTAATTGTCAGAACTTGTAAGGCTAGACCAGAAAAGAAGAAGTTTTACTGTTCTTAATTAAAATATTGAAGAACAAAATAAATAAAATGAGGAGGGAGGGGGAGATAAGGGGAGAGAGGGAGGGAGATGAGAGGAAGGACAGAGGTGGGAGCAGGGAGGAAAAGAGAAGATGGGGGCACCATAGCCTAAGTCTCATAGCCTTCCACTGGTACGATGCATGCTTGGCTGGACCCTCAGCTCTGAGTCTGCAGAAACATCCACACTGTAATACAGTTGGACAGAACGTGTTTTTTAAATAGGGTTCTATGCCTTTCTGTGGTAACCCAGTCCAGCCTCAGGAAGTTCTTAATATCCTAAATCATTGCCATAAGCTCACTTCCGTCACATCTCCTTCTGACTGAAGACAGGGAACAGCTGGTCACTTTTCTCCTTGACACCCATCCCTGCTCCTGGATGTCCCTCCCAGGTCGGCTGTCAACCATCTCGTCACGCAGGCAAATATGTGCAGTGCTATATAACCTTCTTAAACTTCTGCCAAGTCATTAATCACTCTCAGGTCCTGGAGCACAGGCTGAGCACGGGGCTTAGGAAAGATCCCATGAAGGGGAGGGCTGCTGGTCGTGAGAGTCAGCAGGCTGGTGTCTAGCATTTGCTGCCTCTCAGTGATGTTGTGCGATGCCACAGTCCATTCCTGAGGGACCGTTTCAACATCATCTCGTCTATAACGTACAGTAGGACTCTGGTGTTTTGGGAGCTAGCCTCTGATACACTGCATGTCACATGTACATTGTGGAGTGGGCGGAACTCCTCAGGCCTCATGATCACTGTCATAAAAGTGTCCGAACTCACACTTCAGTTCCTAAATTGATTTGTCAGTAGCGGGTAAATCACTGTGTTAACCAGGTCTCTCACTTAAGGCGTCTGAAGAACTGTGCTCCTTTGTGATGACAAAGTAAAATAAGCTCTTGTTTCCTCTAATGATTTTACAGTTCATGTAAAAATAATGCTGCCATGTGCAAGTTGGTGTGAGTGCGTGTGCTGTGGTCTGTATGCTTGAGAGTGCACATGCGTATCTGTAGATGTGGGAGAGAGGGTCTTGTATGTGTGTGTCTACATGTGTGTATGTGTCTATACCTGTGTAGTTGTATGTGTGTTGATATGCATGAATCTCTGTGCATGTCTGCGTCTGAGTGTGTCTGCATGCATGTACCTGTCTGTATATCTATGTGCTTGTTTCTGCATCCTTCACTCTTTCTCATGTGTGAGTGTGTGTATATGCATGTGTGTATGCTCGAGAGATTTTACAATATGTGGTGCACGGGGAAGAGATAAATCCCCTGTCATACCACGCCATCATAAACTGCAAACCAGAGCCTTAACTCGTGTCAGAGAGGTCTGCAGGTTCATGTGCTCCTTCATGACATGACCTGTGCTGCAGGTCATTTGGAAACACCATGGGCCAAGAACCTGGGTGGCATGTGGTGCCCAGCCCTGGGACTTGGACCAGCAGCACATGCCTTCTCTGAGCCCCCCAAATGTCGTTTAGGCTCTCTAACCCTGCAGCATTAGCTTTCCACCGTCCATTTCTCGATAATAGCTGATGTTGGCATTTCTCTTAACTCTGATGCCCCCACCTCTCATCTGCTCTAAGCCCAGAACTACCATACTCTGTCTTTAGATAAATAGATGCCCCCGAACTACCTGTGGGCTGTCCTGAGTCAGCCATGCAGGACTGACCATTCTGTCCTCAAGGATGTGTCTGGTGGAATGAGAACAAGAAAGGGCCCATCAGTTGGGAACCTGGAGCTACCAGAACACATGGTGAGGACCGTGATAATAAAAAGGGAGGCTGTAAGAAGAGACAGCCAGCTTGGGTGCATTGGAAGGGGACCCAGCAAGTCAGAGAGAGGCCGGAACTAAGCTAGCCAACCAAGAATAATTGTAGAGCATTTGAACTCTAACCTGAGGATAAGCACAGTGATAGACGTCTCAGTAGGGGAGAGATGTTACTGCAAGTGAAAGAGCTGTGGTCAATGTGGAGAGAGGATGTGAGAGAAAGGCTTGGCTCAGGGAGCCCAAGAAGGGGCTGATGTCAGTGAACAGGCTTTGGCCTGCACCCATTATGTTGCTATGCAGCAGGGAGAGGCTCATGAGCAGAACTCAATAAGAATTCAGAGGTCTTCAGAGTGATTGGAATTTATGCCGTAAGTGGGAAGAGCACTACAGACTGCCATAGTTCCAGCAAATCACACTGTAGTGAAGTAGCTATGTGACCCAAATGAGGTGTGTGGCTGGCCTGGCGGGGGCTTGTCCAATAGTCTGGAAGAGCATTTCCTGTTTACAGCTGCTTCCATAGGAACTGGTGTTCCCAGGTTTCTCTTTAACCCCTAAATTCTTTTTCTCAGTTACACCTAACAACCCAGCATTCACACATCGGTGGGCCACACACAATAGCTGTGCACGTGTGTGTGTGTGTGTATGCATGTGTGTGTGTGCGTGCATGTGTATGTGCATGTGTGTATGGAACATGGAAAAGGGCACACACACCCTGACATGAATGAGGAGGTCCGAGGAGACCTCTCTGAAATTGATTCTTTACTTCATGTAGGTCCCATGGACAGAAAGCAGGTCATCAGGCTTGGCAGCAAGTGTCTTTACCTGATGATCCACTTGTTGTCTTCTGAGCTGCCCTCTCAAAACAAAACCATTTGAAGAGGCTTTGCAATTTAACGATAGAAATCCCAGAGGAAGGTATCTGACAGCGAGTTCACACTTGATTCCTGTGAGCATGGTCCTGGTGCTGCAGAATCTAATGCAGGAGAATCTTCTCCCTGTACAGTGCACTGGCTCTTTGTCTCCTTCTGCAGCAGTCATTTCTATACTCAGAAACATTCTGGAGAACAGGGCTCAACCATGTCAGATGGGGTCGGGAAAAGCAAACAGCTTTACTTTTTGTCACTTTTTATATGTCTCCTTTCTATATTTTTGGAAGACTCTGTGGGTCTGGCATTGTTGGCAATTTAGGTAGACCATTTTGAGCTGTCCTACAAGATGGATATTATAGCAGTTTTTAAGTTATTATCATTTCCATTGTCGCCACACAGATTCAAAGGCAGGAGTATAAATCCCAAGCACAAGCAGAAATTTCAAAAGGAAATTTATCATGAAAGCTAGCTAATCACATATGAAAACTATTTCTGAACATAAGTAAGTAAATTTACCTAGCCCCTGGTGCCAGAAAATACTTTTGTTTTCTGATTCCATTTGAAATGGGAAAGTGACCATCCTGTTTGGTCTTAATAAGAAACTGGCATTTCAGAAAGAATATTCAGAGCCTGGAACCTGGTGCATATTTCACACAGCTGAGAAGTGCTTCATTGACCAGGGGCTCTCAGCACTATGGGCGTAGGGACCTGACATTTGAGGGTTGGGAACCCCTCAGGAGTGGGCAAGCAGAACCGCTGAGCTCATAGCTCACCCTGCAAAGTTCTGGTGACCCCTGGAAAGGCATAGTGCTGCATTGCGAAGGTCAGGAAACCTGGTGTTCCGTAAGCATCTTATGTCTTCCTAAACATATCTTTCTTTAGGTTGGGAAAGTTTTCTTCTATGGTTATGTTAAATATATTTTCTGTGCTTTTGAGTTGAACTTCTCTTTCTTCTATTACTATTATTCTTAGGTTTGGTCTTTTCATGGTGTCCCATATTTTCTGGATATTTTGTGTTAAGCTTTTGTTATATTTAATGTTTTCTTTGACTGATGAGTCTGTTTCCTCTACTGTATCTTTGGCACTTGAGATTCTCTCTTACATCTCTTGTATTCTACTGTTTATGCTTGCATTTGTGGTTCCTGATAGCAAGACAGGAAACTTGGAAAGG
>LOJH01004794.1:0-11653 GCA_001685095.1 Ellobius talpinus
CAGAAGGGCTTCTCACCTCTACACCTCTGTCTTTCTGGGCGTGGCTGAGGGTGGGACAGAAGGGCATCTCACTTCCACACCTCTGTCTTCTTGGGTGTGGCTGAAGGCACAGAAGGGCTTCTCACCTCACACCTCTGTCTTACTGGGTGTGGCTGAGGGTGGCACAGAAGGGCTTCTCACCTCCACACCTCTGTCTTCTTGGGCCGGGGCTGAAGGTGGCACAGAAGGGCATCTCACCTCCACACGTCTGTCTTCCTGGGTGTGGCTGAAGGCACAGAAGGGCTTCTCACCCCCACACCTCTGTCCTCCTGGGCCATGGCTGAAAGCACAGAAGGGCATCTCACCTCCACACCTCTGTTAAGTCTGTTCCTAGACTCAGTCAGAAGCTCTGTTACTGTGAGGCACCCAGACCTTGCCATGTCCTGTGATTAGCTGGAAAATACATGACAGAAAGAAAGATGAAGAGGCAGAATCAGTAGGCAGATGGGGTGCCTGACTCAGCTGGGAAAATGGGAGCATACATACAATCCACAGAACACCAAACAAAGGACAGGCATGTAGCATAGCATGAAAGGGCTACATTTAGTGCAAGACGACTTACCTAGAAAGATTTATGCACCACTGGGTGCAGACTTGCATCCCAGGACCCTGAGTTCTGCATATGTGGCCTTGGGAACCCAGGAATCTTGACTCCATCTTGTATTACTTGATTGCATTTCATAAACTTGATTCGGTCTCATATTTCTCCCCTGGGATGCAAGGCAAAGACGTGCTTCTTATGCTATTTAGTGGTCTGGTTCTCAGCATGGGGCATGGCTCATGGTGTGATCATTTCTTTTCTGATACTTTTAGTTGGCTTGTAGTGGGGGAAGTGATTGCTAAATGTAGCACTGAAATCTTACAGTATTTGTAGTATATTATAAAATGAACTGGCTGCTGTCTGCACCTGCCAGGCTCTCTCTTCCCGTCTTCCACTAACTGATATGAATTAATGTAAGGGCATTTGGTTGCTTCATACACAAAGATACATTTGTAAGTAATAATGCATATATATATCAATCACCTATATGACACATATATAATATATATTTATCTTTAATTTAAGAATCTCCAGGCGCCAGTTTCCCAAATTTGATGCAGAACTAAATATCTCTGATAATCCCATGTTACCCATCTCCATTCAAGATAAGACATTTATTTTTGTCAGACTTCCTGAAGAGGATGGCAGTTCTCAGTCATCGAAAGGTGAACACCGATCTAGTAAGTGTTAATGTAGACTTGCATGTATTTCAGTTTTGTGATATTGTCATTAAATGACTAGTTATGTATTATCAGATGCTAAAGGTAGGTATTGCTAGTGAAAGATGGAGCGCTGGAAATAAAGCAGCTTAAGAATTGTCAAAAGCAGGCGACTCTAAAGCAGCAGTTCTTAGCCTCCCTAACTCTGTGATCAGTTATTGCTGTGATACAATTCCTCATGCTGTGGGGACCCCCAGCCATAAAATCATTTTTGCTGCTAATTCGTAACTGTAATTTTGCTGCTGCTATGAATTGTGGTGTGCATATCTGTGTTCTCCGATGGTTTTAAGTGAGCCTTGTGAAAGGGTCAGTCGAACCCCAGAGGGGCTGTGACTCACAGGTTGAAGACCACTGCTCTGGACCTTTGGGAGGGAGCTCTTGACACTGTGTAAGGACTCTCATAAAATATTTGGCGAGTCAGTCAAGTGGCTGGAGATGGTCTTCTTTACTGTGTCTTGGCAATCCAAATCTCTTCAGGAGAAAGTAAGTCTTATTTAATGAAATTTTCCTATTACTTTCTGTGAGTATGTTTGTGAAACTGTGGTTACCATTAAACAGATAAATACCACGTGTAATTTTGGGTATTTAATGTCAACTTGTTAGGGATGAGAAAGAGCATGGGATATGGCGTCTTCTCCCTTGAGCACATGACCCAAGTCACTTCAACATGCGTGAAATAACAATCAAGATTTGGTGCCTGTGACGCTGCAGGGACATCCATATTGAGAATGCTCACATAAATACTATTAAATATCATTAAATTGCATATGGCAAATAATTTTATTTGTATATAGTTGTCTTGGTTGATATTGTTAACTTGACACAGCCTAGAAGCTCTGAGAAGGGAATTTCAGCCCAGATCAGTTGGCCTGTGGGCGTGTCTATGGGGGTTTGTCTTGATGACTCATCCATGTGGGCGGGCTCAGCCCACTGTGGGTGGCACAATCCCTACGTAGGTAGTCCTGGGCTGTATAAGAAAACTAACTAAGCAAGAGCCAAGTGAGGCAGCAAGCAGGATCCTCCATGGTGTCTACTTGAAGATCCTGTTTGGCTTCCAGCTCTGAATTCCTTCAGTGATGGACTATGCCCTGTGCGTGAGGCACATTCCTTCTTCCCGTAAGTTGCTCACAGCAACAGAGATGAAGGCAGAACAGTAGCGAGGTTCTTCTGGTCTTGATTTAGATTCAAAACCAATTTAGCAAACTTTAGGACTAGCATATCCTCAGGGCTGGATGAGGACTGATTTGATTCTTCTGAGAACCGACTGTAGTGGGCACAGTTCTCACAGACACACCCTTTACACTCAGTCACCTCCCCTGTCAACCGAGTTGACACGCAGCTACCCAAGTCTGTCCACCATTGTGTGCATAACCAATCCCATCATTCATGTTAGTTTTATATAAATTGGATAATAAGATGTGTAATTTGTGAGCTGGTTTTAATTAAATATGATAGTTAATGTGTCTTCTCAAAAAGCTTAGCTAACATAGGTACTAGTACAAATGAGAAAAGCAGGTGCTGGCTTTTCCTAACTTGCTTTCTTCGCAGCTCTGTATAGCATATCTCAAGCATTGCTTACCTTGGTTCTGTGTATTAAAGAGAATGTACTTTAGTTTGAGTGAGCCAGGGTCTTCTGTAGTTCAGGCCTCCTCCTATGTTCACCTTCCTAATCCTGGGATTATAGGCCTATGCTGTCATGCCCCACTTAGGAGACTGTTCTCTTAAAAGAAAAACAAGTTGTCCATTTCCAAGTGCTGGCAGAGCTTAGCTGATTGCCCATTTTAATTAAAAACTTTTGGTGGAAAATTATCCTCTTCTTTCCAAAAATTGGGTAAATATTCCTTGGAGATGCAAACAGCACTTTCTCATTAATACGTTATTGAGTAAATCGTACCCACTGTTACAAAATACAGAGACCCAAGACGGGATCCATAACTGGGCCAGAATTTCAGAGAGGCTAAGATATGTTTTAAAAATCAGTAAGATGCATAGTGTATGGAGATCTGTGAGTCAGGGAGGAGAACAAGGTGCAGATTAGGAGACTTGGAAGTTTCTGCTCTAGCAAGCCAGGCATGACTTGGGGTGATGTGAGGTCAGCTATTTTCTGGAGAGTATCATTTCTTCACTGGAGAAATGAAGGTCTCTGTGAGCAGTTGGCTTTGTCTTTCTAGAGAAGAGCACCACGGTACCCCATGATTCATCTGCTATTAGATGAGACACAAAATCTTTCCATGTGCCTGTCCCCCCCTCCTCCTTTTTTTTTTGAGGCAGGGTCTCATGTAGCCTAGGCTGCTATTGAATTTACTATATAGCTGCTGCTGGCTTTGAACTCCTTATCCTCCTGCCTTCCTCCCTGCACTAGCAAAACAGGCACGTGCCCTATGCCCAGCTCACTGATCCAGGTGTGGTTTTCCTTTTTTAGTTGTTGTTTTATAGACTAGGGTCTCATGTAGATTAGGCTAGTCCCCAAATCAGTATATATCTTTGAACCTCTGATCTTCTGTTGGGGATCAGGTGTGGGTCAGTCACCATGCCCAGTTTATATGGTAATAAGGCTCGAACACAGTGCCTTAGAACTGCTAGACAAACCCTCTAAACTATATCCCTCGCCCACTACTCTGAGTTTTACTTTCCTGTGAGGCATGGTGACTCTTTTTGTACCATTGCTGAGAGACGAGAGGAGCGCTGCCTGCCAGTGGGACAGTGTGGAAGAGTATACGTGAAGGACACCACAGTCAACCCTCTGAGCTCTGAAGGAGATGGCTGGCCACCTGCCCCTTTGGAAAATGACTTTCCCAAGCCTTATTTTCACACTCTCGGATGAGGGCAGTTAGTGACTGCACCATATAGCAGCTGGCAGGGTATGAGCACCACTAGAGCTCTTCCTGCTCCGGGCTAAGGATTTAGTGGCTGGATGATGGGAGGGCTAGACAGGACAGGAAAGAGGAAGTTGAGGGGAAGGTGGGGCAAATGTCATGTTAGGCTCGTGGCCACTTTGGAGCCAATGTAGAAATACCTGAATATTGTAAGTTGGCGTACACCTGCTAAGACTCAGCACTGAGTATGGTAATATTTTATATGATGTACCATTTAACTTATAGATTTCAAATCCCAACTGACTTAACCATGTAGTACCTCCGGGGCCTTTCTCACGTTCTTCCCACTGCCACGGCGCATGCCGACAATGATGTAGATGTTCCCACGGTGGCCTTGAATTTCATGTGGTGAGATGTTTTGTGGGGAACTGCTAGCTAATTTTCCCACAGAAATAGCATTACAATTTGGCGATTTCTCTGTGTTAACCTTTTTCTCTTTGCCAGATTTATATTCTGCGATTAAAGCTTTGCTCCAAGGAAAAGACTTTGAAAATGTAAAAACATCACAGTTTATTGCATTTAGAAGGTAAAGCTTTTATGCTATGTTAATATACTCTATCCAACTTTTAAACATCATCATGTTTTAATGTACATCGTGCTTAGGGGGAGAAACTTGTAATTTTTCATTATTAATTCCCATTCTTACTCTGAAGTATCTTTTCGTTAGCCATGTCAGAAGGCATTCGTAACAGGGCTTTTTCTATCAAGTGTATTTATACTCTCACAGGAAATGTGAGTGGAACAAAACTTTATGTGGAGATAAAAATTATAAAACACTTATTTTCCCAGCTGGGCATGGTGGTGCACGCCTTTAATCTCAGCACTCGGGAGGCTGAGACAGGCGCATCTTTGAGTTCAAGGTCAGCCCGATATACAGAGTGAGTTTTTCAGGATGGCCAGGACTACACAGAGAAACTCTCTCTCAATAAAACAAAAAAGAAACAAACAAAAAAACCAAAATACTTTTTCCTCGAGAAAGTTCTGGAACCATCTTATGGGATGTACTCTAGCAGCAGGGGCATGTGCTAGCATGCTTGCCTAGCTTGCGCAGAGCCCTCAGCTCCATTCCCAGTTCACAACAACAGCAATTAAAAACACAGCAGCCCAGGATATAATTGTCGGTGGACATCAGCCTGTGTGTGACACGTGTCACTGAAGTGACTCTGGTTTTCATGTGTTTCAGGCAAGACTGCGACCTCATCAATGACTGCTGCGCTAAGCACTACACGGACCATCTCATCAAGTGAGCACCCTTCTGACTGACACCCAGGGGACAGGCCTGCCTTGGTTTGCTGTTTGTCACATACGCAGAAGCCATACACTTTCCTCCTGTTTGTGAAGCATAATGGTCTCTTTAATTAGATGGATTTTATGTCATTAGGAATTGGCTTGAGCATTGAGTAGAAAACGATGAGAAATAAGGAATGATCATTTCCCTGTGGTGTCCAGGTTGGCAACCTCCAACTTCAAGATCAGTGTGGAGAATAAGGACGTTCTAATGCCGTGTGGTATTTCCCCGAGCCTGAGCGACAGGCTGTGTGTAGAGAACCCTGTTTGAGTGACCGGAGGAACAGTGTAGTTGAGTCACCATGCTTACACATTAACAAGTTAATTCATATTTCTAGTATTTGCCAGCACATGTTCATCACTGGGGTTGTGTAAAATATAGAAACCCCTGTCACAAAAAACTGTTGGGTGGTCCAACAGAGGATTCAGAATGTGCTTGGTGGGACCCACGCAATCCTGGTCCTAGCAACCCTGCCCTTGTCAGGTAATTTTATCTTTCCATTTGTGTAAACAAAACTGACTGCACAGAAGACCCTAAAGGGTGGAAGAAGAGCAGAATGAAGAATCAACCCAGTGCTTTTGCAGTGATCAGCCCATTGCTGCTCTTTCCACAAAGCGGTGTCATAATTATTAAAAATGGAAATATGAGGAAGTTCTTCTCTTGCAGAATGTAGAGAGAGAGTAATTTGCATGAAAAAATAAGGCTTTCGGTTTAGAAAATGGACGGACCAGAGCAGCCACACCAGTGTCTCTAACTGGAGAGAGCTCAACTGGTCCAAAGGGTTTAAGGTGACAAGAGGGTGAGCATAAAATAAGCAGGTGACAGCTAGGACAGCTTGACCTCTTGCCCTTTGGAGAATGACCCAAAGATGTGTGCACGTGACTTTGCATCAGCTCTAGGCGGAGTGCGTATCTGAGGTGAAGAGAGACGTCTCCAGGTTCTGATGGTGTGTGATTGCTTCCTAATACAGAGACCACAAGAAAAAGCTCATCTTCACAGTTAATGATAAAATCTGCTGTACCCGGAATGCATACCTCACAGATTTAATCCCTGGCAAGGTCCAGAAAGCCAATGGGAAAGGTTCTGATGCTGCCCTCTCTGATGCTGCCCCCTCTGGTGATCCCCCTTCCGATTTTGAAATCACGCAGGATTTTGAAAATGACATTCGACTGTGCAATGGGGAAATATTTTTCATAACAAGGGTAAGTCTTAGGTAACAATGTTTGCCAATTAGAGTTTTTTTCTAAAGCCTTCGATTTCATTCAGGATTTAATCACATCAGAGATGATATTCTTGTTCAATGTTTCTTAGAAATTTTTATACATCCTCCTTCAAGATGTATATTGGTCTGTAGGGGTTTTTTTTTGTTTTTTTTTTTAAGCAATCAGAATGCAATGGAATAATTGGAATCATTGGGAATAGTTGAGCTGGAAAGCATTACTTTAACTTTTTTTTTAATGAAAGGTATGGAAGGAAAACTTCGTGGTAAGGTGGAAGTTTGACTAACACAGGTTAACTAGTTGTAGCTTCAATGTAGAAACTTTAGTAACTGCCTGTGCTTCTTGCGTAGACCCCTCCCATGCTTAAAATATCCTGAAAGGGCTAGAAGGGAAAGAGTGTGCGAGGTTTCAAGGACCAGAAGTTTCTATTTCTGCTCATTGAAATACTCAAATGTGAAGGCATTCAGTTAAGGATGGATTTTAAGCCTTTTCAAGTCTGTTGTTGTTGCTCCAATCTGGGTATCGAACCCAGAGCCTCACAAGTACTGTCAGCCCCAAGCACCTGGAAATTCTTAATTTGATGTATAATGCTTGTATTTGTGTTGTACCCTAAGACTGTCTTTATCACATTGTGCTTGAATGTACGCAAAGTTTTCTTTGTCTTGGTCCCAGGATATAACTGATGTAACTTTCCAAGCAAAAAGACTTTTGACCATCAGCAATGAGGCTGGTCTGGAAGTGACTGTGGACTTTGACAAACTGGTGAGACACTGTCAGATAAGACACGCCTGGGCGCGGACTGTCCACACTTTCCAGGTGAGAGCAGATGCTCACACAGCCACTTGAGTACCTGCTTGTGCTAGTAAGTTTTTATCATCAGTGTGACAAAGTGCCTGGCGAGAGAGGTTGAAGAAGGAGTTTCTTGCGGCTTACAGTTGGAGGGTGTGGGCCCTCGTGGCGGGGAAGACAGAGCAGGAGCATGAGGTGGTTGGTCACATTGCATTCATAGTGAGGAAGCAGAAGATGAACACTGCTGCTCAGCTCTGTCTTCTTTTCATCTAGTCTGGGATCCCAGTCCACTGAATGATTTCCGCCGTGCTTAGTTAGAGTGGGTCTTTCCATTTCAATGAATGCAGTCAGAAGCTCCCTCATAGATGTCCGGAGATGCATCTTCTCTGTGTCTCTTGGTCTCATCAGGGTTAACTATAACTTCACCACAAGACGAAGCCCCCCAGGCTGACAGTCAGGGTTAACTATAGCTCAGTGCAACATGAAGCCCCTCACGTTGTTTTCTTTTGCATTTATTTTGCTGTTATTAATTTGAACTTTTTTCATGCTGTCCTGGTTTCCATTTTGCCGTTTTGCTTCGGTGTCTGAGAGCTGCTTTCCCACGTAGGACATGTACACAACAGGTCGCTGAGCTTCCTTCCTGTAGCCTTCTTTTCTGAGCACAGAAGCACAGGAAACACTCGATGCACTTTGTTCTCTTCTGCGTGCCCTGCGTTTTGAAACTGAACTCAAGTCTCCACGTGTGTGAGGAAGGCACTTTAGCTGGGAGTGATCTCCCAAGCCTTTATAGTCTGTTAGTACTCACATTGTCTCTATGTTTGGCAATCAGAGTTCTTGTTTGACTATAATTCAGATCATATATAGTTATATTTGTGTGTGCACATATGTATGTGTGAGTATATGTCTTGTGTGCTCGTGTGTGTGTCAGATGCGCTCATGCATGTGTGAACACATGCGTGTGGTAGGCAGAGGTTAATGTCAGGTGGCCTCACTAGCTCCTCACCTGTCCTTTGAGACCCTAATGAAACTTGAAACTTGCTAATGTGGACAGACTGGCTAGCCCACAAGCCCTGCAGAGTTTCTTGTCTCTGCTTCACTAGTACTGGGGTTACAGGCGTGAACTAATTTATTTATTTATTTTTCTGCATGGGTACTGAGGATCTGGACCAGGTTCTTACATTTGTGTGACTGGCACTCTACTGATAGAGCCATTCTCTAGCCAGTCTGTGTGTGTGTGTGTGTGTGTTTACCTTTGATACAGGCATATATGGTGTCTATACATATTTATATATTTTCCTGTTATTGGCTTTTTATATATCTTTTTTCTTTGCCATTATTGGTAAACACATTCCTGATGGCGCTCCTGAGCTCAGACTCTTGGGCGATGACACACCCTCTGGAGTGGCCCCTGTGTAACACGTTTATACGTAGGTTTGTACAGTCATTTCAAAGTCTTTGGTCAGGGAAATTGTAGCACTCCGTGTAGTCTTTACAGTTTGTTTTGGTCACCAGAAGCCAGTTGTGGCCCCATGGTACCTAATGTTGGTAATGTATTTAGCAATCATGAGTTCTGAGATAGTGAATAAAATGGATTCTGCAGGAAGAATGAATGAAATGTAGACCCACTGGCCGGGTAGAAGGATGAGAGAGTACCATGCGGACTCTCTCCTCTTTTAGTATTGTGTATGTGTGTTTGTGTGCACCTGCATATTTTTATGTATGAACGCAGGTATTCTGGTGCTGCTGTGCATGTGTGGAGGTCAGAGCAGTCTCGTGTCCTTGGTCACCACTGTTGAAATGGGATCTCCTTGCTTTTCCTGCTGTGTCCGCCAGGCTAGCTAGGTGAGGCTTTTACGAGGCGTTTGGTTATTCAAACATTTTTACTCGTGAGCCATCTTTCCAGCCTCGTCCCTGAGCCCACCCCACTGAGTTGCTGTGCTAAATCTTCCCACTGTTTTTACCTCTCAGGGGTCCGAGGAGAACACAGTTGCCTATGTATTGGGGAAGGCAGGCCGCCAGCACTGGCAACATGTCTACACGGCAGTGACGAGGGGCCGCTACAGAGTGTATGTCATCGCCCAAGAGTCTGAGCTCAGGAGCGCCATCAGGAAGCACAGCTTCCCCAGGAAGACGCGTCTGAAGCACTTCTTGCAGAAGCAGCTCTCTAGTGCCTGTGCATCGCCAGCTGATTTCCCATCCCAGCCCTCAAGCCCTGGAGTTGGAGGGACACCCAGCTCACAGCCTTCAGCATCACCCCTCCGTAGAACCCCAGACAAGAGAGCTACTACAAACCACGCCAGGGGTGAAGCATCTTCAGCCAAGGAGAAGTTCACCTTTGATAAAAGATGGCTGTCAACTTCTTTTAACGACATGGATACAGATGAGGAGTCCGAACAGCCTAGGGGGTCCAAAAGAACTGGCGATGGCTTTCCATTTGATGAAGAAAGCCCCAGTAAATTCTGTATGGTAGGAGCAATGTGTCTTTGTGTTCATGTTTCCTTTAAGTCTTGCCATCTGCAGTGTGCCTGGACAGGACTGTGTATTTCCCTTAGGGTATCACTGTGCCTCCTGGACAGGACTGTGTATTTCCCTTAGGGTATCACTGTGCCTCCTGGACAGGACTGTGTACTTCCGTTAGGGTATCACTGTGCCGGGACAGGACTGTGTACTTCCGTTAGGGTATCACTTGCTGCAGAACCCTGAGGCAGCTGTGCCTCACCTCTTTCAAAGTCTCCCTTCTGTGTCCTCTTGGTGCTGGCTCTTTTCTCACCCTTCCTGAGGCAGCCACTCTGGGGCGCTCCCACTGACAGATGGATTGATGCATGGCTGTCATATTCCGTGAGAAAGCTTCCCACTCTGTACCTGCCTTCCTGTCCTCCCTCAGTTACCGCTAGCTTTGCAGGCCGTAATCACGCTGTTGCCACAGGTCTCTTGCACTGGTTGCTTCCAGTCTTCTCACACACTTCTGGAGCCTTTCCTTAGGTCTTCTCACACTTCTGGAGCCTTTCCTTAGGTCTTCTCACACTTCTGGAGCCTTTCCTTAGGTCTTCTCACACTTCTGCAGCCTTTCCTTAGGTCTTGCTCTTGGCTCTTCCTTGGCCGTTCGTAGTTTGAGTGTGGCTATTGGTTCACTGTCTCTTTCTCTCTGTTCACGTGACCTTAGCCTGTGCTGACATGAGAAGTGCCCTCACTACCCCACTCCATTCCCCTG
Organism: Ellobius talpinus; assembly: GCA_001685095.1. Taxonomy (NCBI): domain Eukaryota; kingdom Metazoa; phylum Chordata; class Mammalia; order Rodentia; family Cricetidae; genus Ellobius; species Ellobius talpinus. The sequence goes on from LOJH01004794.1 coordinate 10,684, forward strand.
CTTTCCTCCCACACACCCCTTAGCCGGGCCATCTCTGGAGGCCTTGAGGACACACTGTATTTTCACAGTTTCAGTCATCCGCTTTGCCTGGGTGTTTAAGTGGCTGCCATGATGTAGGTGCTGGGAACTCTGGGTAAGCAAGTAGGGATTCTTTTTCACACGTGTGTGGGCTACAGGCAAGTTAGGAAGTAACTTCATGACTCACTGAAGAGAGTCCAGGAACTACTTCCTTTGTATCTTTGTTCCTGGAAATAGGCATTGTGGAACCATAAAGCCTAACGCCTTTCTCTTGGTTCTCATTTCAACCCCCTTTCTCCTAGTGTGACTGACACTCGCCCCGTGAGGTAGCTTTTTTGAGAAACGTCCCCGCTCTGCCTAGGTGTGGGTCCTTCCCTCACTGGAGGTGAATTGGTTGCCTGCCCCCACTGCCTTCTCACCATATCCCTCATCTCTCATCCACTCCCTTGGGTGATCAGCTCCGTTCCTTGGGGTGAAGGCTCACTGTGCCTCAAGTGGGCTCTTGCGGCTTCTCAGTCTAGACTCGCTCTCCCAGCACCATGGGATTTCTTGCTGTCACTTCTCGGCTAAAGTCAACCTACTGTTTTTGTTCACCAATTCACACTGAAGGAATCAAAGTTTTTTCTTATCTCTTCCTTTTGGTTTTTTATATTTTGGAGATGTAGCCGGCAGCCAGCTGACTGGATGGGAGAAGGCAAGCAGGAATACTTCCAAAAGTCCCTGCTTTCTGGCTGAAACAGTTTGGGAAATGGCCACAAAGCCATTTACTGAGCTCAAAAAGACACAAGAAGACCTCGCCTGAGGAAATAACATGTCTCCTCCAGCAAGCAGTAATAGTTGCTCTGCTTAGAAATGAGGGATCTTTTTTTTTAAGATTTATTTATTATGTATACAGTGGTCTGTCTGTCTGTATGCTTGCTGGCCAGAAGAGGGCACCAGATCTCACTACAGA
>LOJH01004794.1:11784-26876 GCA_001685095.1 Ellobius talpinus
ATGTGGTTGCTGGGAATTGAACTCAGGACCTTTGGAAGAGCAGTCAATGCTCTTCCTCTGAGCCATCTCTCCAGCCCGAAATGAGGGATCTTAAATGACTTCTAAATATGGGTTCAAGAGAAGCTTACCGATTGATTTACGAACTTGCCACAGATTCCGTGGGGTTCAGCGGATTCCGTGGGGTTCAGAGTGAGTGCTTATGAACTTGCCCAGGTTCTACAGGTGACACTCATATCCCCTGCCTGAAGAAGGCACGGGGCATATAATGGATTCTCTAAGAGTCTGCCTGACAAAGAGTTCAACTGAGAGGTGGTAGCAGATGGATTGGGAGAAGGTTTGCAGTTGAGAGGTAGTGCTGCAGACCCAGGGCAGTCGGGCGGATGGACAGACCCAGGGCAGTCGGGCGGATGGACAGACTTTTAAAGAGACTGTCCATTCTTCCTATTGGAGTGGAGATTCCTAGGATCATTGTAAGTGCTTGTGAATTGAAATTCAAAGAGGTGACCTTGGCCTTGGTGTGATGGATGGTGATCAGGAAAAACTCTTAAGTTCTTGGCATACAGAAACTCTGGGTAGAGTGATTTGTCTAGCTGTCAGGTACTTACCACAGGGCAGGAGAGATGCTAAAGGGCTGAGCTGAGTCCTAAAAATGAGTCAGGTGTAGCTGGCATTGGGTCAGTAGTGGCATGCATGTGTTTGGCCTGGGCATAGGCTCCAGGTATCATTAGTCGGAACTAGTAAAAAGGATAAGCAACAGTTTTATGGGGAAAGGGACAGTCCTTTTTCTTCCATGGCAATAGAAGAACCCATGGTGACTCTAAGCCTCATTCTACACCCCAGTGCAGAGGTGACATTTGATGCGCCATTTCCATCTTAGTGTGATACCCTTTCCTCCCTGAAAGTAAGCTTGCTAAGGCCCTGAAGCTAGGCTTCTGACCAGACCAGTAGAGGGACAATTGTAAAGAAAGAGCCTTCAAAAAAGTTTCTTGAGTTATATTTCTTCTCACCAACAGTGGGTGGGGGTGGAACAAAGAGAAATTGGCAGTGTTGTTCAGCCCCAGTCCTGAGTCTCCTGGAGCCTCTGACTTTTACCAAAGCCAGTAGTGCAGATCTGCGAACATAGGAGTGACTGGGGACTTTGTGTGCTGGCTCATATCCTTGCACGATGACATCAGCCCAAAGTGTGTCCATGGGAGGAGATTATGTTCTTCTTTCTCACAGGCTTTGCCAAAAGTATACGGCATCTACAGGAATCCCTGTAAATGGGGAAACAGAATTCAGAGCATTAGGACTGGTAAATTAGACACTTCTTTCCATAAATCTAGAAGAATATATCATTTTTGAAAGAAAAAAAAGTGACAAGGGCTGTCCATATGTCCTTCCTTCAAATTCACATTTTTACCCATGAGCCACACCAGCATTTAAATTCATCACATGAAGACATATACGGCTGTACTACAAGGATATATTTTGAGAAATACCTCCTTAGGCGGCCGAGCCATTGTTGTGCAAATATTGTCAGTGTATGCTCACACCCACGTAGGTGCAATAGGAGACACAGTAAGACTGCATCATATGCTCTTTCCTGGGGTAAGAAAGTGCGTGGATCACACTCTAAATCAGTGGTTCGCCACTCTCCTAACGCTGTTGTCGTGACCCCCCCAACCATCAAATTATTTCTGTTGCTACTTTATTAATTGTAACTTTACTACTGTTATGAATTGCAATCTGTACTTTCCAGTGATCTTAGGTGACCCTGTGAAAGAGTCAATCAACTCTCAAAGGGGTCACCGCCCACAAGTTGAGAACTCTAAATTAATGATAAAAGTCAAAGTTGACCATAAAAGCATCAGCTAGAAGCATAGCGTGCTGTATTTCCACATCGGCAGGTTTATGTCACCGGCTCCACAAATCCGTGGTTATTACCCTGCACGAGGCAATAGGAAACTTTTAGCTCCATTTTGACCTTAGGGGACTGCTGTTATATTATATACAGTTCATCATTGGCCCAAATGTCATGGTCTGCATGGCACTACTAATGACTGGACCCCTCTTTGCTTCCATGCTTCCTAGTACATTAACAGCTTTGGGTTTTGAAAAAAAAATAAATTCCTGAAGGGAAATGTTGACCTGTTATTTTGCCTGCTTCAAAAGTAGAAACAGAAAAATACAATTGTGCTTTTTGATACAAATATCTGAGCCAACACTGCCAAATTTATCAGATGAAACAGTTATTTCCAGAAAATGTTTTTATAAAATTCGCATTATAATATAAAAAGCAACCTAGAAAAGACAATCATAATGGCCGAGGGAAGGTCAGCCCTTGTATTAGTCAGTTTTTCAGGAAACAGAGCCATTTGCATGATCCATCTGTTGATCCGAGTGTCTGTCCCAGGAGACGGCATTGGAAGAAACCTGTTCAAGTCATTGCGGAGACCTGCAAGGGGGTGTTTATAGAACCACATGTAGACAGTGCTGCAGCTTGAGTCTTAAGGCAGGCAGCCACAGGCTTTCCTCGAGGAACAAGGGTCTTTTTCCTGTTATGGTTTTCAAGTGACTAGATGAGGTCCACCCACCTTGCAGAGGTAATCCACATATCAGAGATTCACCGACTTAAATGTTTCATTCAGCTGTGCCTCTGTGGGAATGCCTAGAATAATGTATGACAAAATCCAAGTTCCAGAAGTTCAGGCAAGTTGGTACAAGTGGTTGAATCACCATGCCCAAACTCTAAAATGTACAGGGATAGTATTGTGGAAACGCGTTGTGTTTCTTTTCCTTTTTTCCTATGATGGTAAAAACTGAGGACCACGGTGGCCTCGTGGATGCAACTTGGGCATCACTAGGGGCATGAAGAGTGTGACCCATATGCCATATAAGAGCTGTCTTCATGGGTGTGCAGCCTGGCAGTCATCAGGACTGTGTGCCTAGGGACTCGTTTCTACCTTCAGATTCTTAATGTTTGCACAGGGAACCTTCATTGTAATTCTGTGCCTTGCTCCCACATTAGATAGTAAGCCCCATCCCTTGCTTTTAGAAGTTAGATGCCTATATTTAGGCAATGCACAGTTACTTCTCCATGTCAGACCCTTAGCTGGGTACAGGGGATGCCACATGGGGCAGGAGCAGATGTGATCCTCTAAGGAGCAGATAGAGCATTGGTAGGTTGCTCAAGCCTTCAATGATTGTGAGGAGTGCATTCTTTCTTCTTTAGAAGCAGTCGGGGGGCAAGGAAGTGCCTATGGTAGGCAAGGTGTGTTTTTATAAAATTAACTTTATTTTTATTTCCAAACAGGTTGAAAAACCATCTCCACAGGTGTCTTCTGTATTTCAGAATTTGAGGTTGAATAACCCAATTCGCAGACAACTTTTCAAACCCACTGACAACCAAGAAATGGTTAAGTCAGATGTGGTGGCTCACATCGATAATCCCAGCAGTCAGGAAGCTGACACAGGACAATCTTGAGTTCCAGGCCAGCCTGGGCAACATCACAAGACCGACGATGTTCAGGCAACACCACCAGTGAAAACCTCCAAACAGAAAGAATTTTACTTCATTTTGCTCAAAATAATTATTTTTCCTTTCAAGGCAAAGTGGCTATTTTAGCCTCAGTGTTTCAAGCTATGAGAAGATAGCTGTAACTGGGATTTTATTTTTTGGCATTTGCATTTTGGGTATTTGCTCCAAAAGAAATTTTTATTTGTATTTTTAAATCTGAATTTAAAAGCAGATATTTTAAATTCACCTGATAGCCACGACGATCTCCTCCTCTGTCCTCATGAGAAGAGTTAACACTGGATGGAGATTATGGAAAAAGATGCTGTGTGCTTAGAACTCTCCTGTTTTAGGGATGTCGTATGTTCTGTGATAAGCTGCGTGACCACTGTGGATCATCATTGCCGTTACCCCAAAGTAGTAGCAAAGGTGTGCTCATTGTACCTGTTGATACTCACACATCCAGGGGTGCCGTGTTTGCCACAGAGGTGTTGATACAAGGCCATCACTCTCTCTATCCCTGCTCCTGGGACTCAGCATTCTTGGGGCTTTTTTTGGATTTGCCTTTTTGAGTACGTTTTGATTATATCCCATTGTAGGGAACCTTTCTCTTAAAGCAGATTGGTTTTTTAAAATATTTATTGCCAAGTGGTAGGTTTTTTAAAAATATTTATTGCCAAGTGGTACTGTGGTTTGAATGTGTCTCCCCAAACATGGGTTTTACTGCGGTAGTGGATGCCTGGTGAAAGTCACTTTTTTGCTGTCCTGAGGTCTCTTGTTTTTGTTTTTATTTTACTTTATTTTGCCCGGGGATGACAGGTCCCCATTAGAGGTGCACACTGGCTACACACATGCCTTGTCTGGCAGTTTGCTTCATTGCAGTTCTCAGCATGTTATAAATTGCCACCCTCCAAGATCATACAGACACTTCTGGCAACGAAATATTTTAGTTAATGTGTGCACATCGCTTTATTTTCCCATACTCGGCTGTTTTCCTGTTGGATTGCTGGTATAGTGCGGGGACATTTTTCTCTTTTCCTTTCATTTTGGGCTTTAAGCAAGTACTTTACTACTAAATTGCAGCTCTAGCCCTAAACTAACTTTTCTATGTACTTGGAAACAAACAATAACAATTGTGTCCCTCTTCTGATTGTAACATTCTCTTATTGCTGTGCCATGTTTCTAGTCGGTGGTGTCTCTGAGATACACCTTTGTGAGCAATAAATTCACTCTTTGCTTTACTAAGTTGCCCAGTCTGGTTTTTGTTTATAATAACACAAGGAAGTAAGACCAATGGTAAAATAAAAAGTTAAGTACTCATTAACTTAATGTTTTTAATAGTGTTGTGAACAAATTCTATAAAATTTATCCATTTAATGAATACAGTTTAGTAGCTTTTAGTGTAGTGAATAAATTGTGAAAGTGTCACTACAGCCCATCTTAGGGCACTTTCATGACCTCCCAACTTACACCCCACTAAGCATAATCTACTCATTTACTCTAGCTAACTGATTTGTCTTTGTAGATTTGCCTGTAATGCGCAGTTCCTGTAAGTGAAGACAATATGAGGCCCTTTTGAACATATTTCCTGACAATGCTATTCAGATTTCACCAACATCATATTAGCAATATAATGGTAACTCAACTCACTCATTACTAAATAATACTTCTTTGTATGGATATACTGCATGTTGAATTTATCCACCTATTAGTGGGTTGACAGGGTGATTTCTACTCTGGCTGTTATAATTAATACTACTCTGATCACTTTGTGTAAACATTTTGTGTATAGATATATATTTTCCTGTTTTTGGATTATGTCACTAGGTAGAATTGCTGGGTTTTATAATAAGTCTGTCTTTAGACTCTCCAGCAGTTAGCATTCTATATTGTCACTGGTAGTTATGAAAATTCCAATTTCTCCAGTGCATGCGTGCATGTGTGTGTGTGTGCATTTGTGTATGGTGTGTGTGGATCTGTGTGTGTTTGGGGGAGGGTGCATGCACCTAATTGAATATGGAGGAGGATGTAGAGTGTTCTGCTCCATTACTGTCTTAGTCCCTTATGGGGTCTGTCAGTGGTCAGGACTAGGGTAGTGGCCAGAACTCTCCTTCAGTTCTGTCTCCTCAGCGTTAGGGTTACAGCTATGCATGACCACAGCCTGCATTTTACATGGGTTCTGAGATTTGAACTCAGGTCCTTCAGTTGTGTACCAGGTGATCTTGCTCTAAGCCATGTACCCTTTGTTTGTTTGTTTCGAGACAGGGTTTCTCTATGTTACATCCCTAGCTGTCCTGGAACTAGCTCTTATAGACCAGACCAACCTCAACTTCACAGAGATCCTCCTGCCTCTGCCTCCCGCGATTAAAGGTGTGTGCTGCCTCTGACAGCCTTTGGAGAAAAAAATCTATCCCTATGTTTTGACTATTACGTTAATATAAAAATCTGAGAGTTCCTGATCAGTCTGCATATGAGTCCTTTATAAAAACAAAACAAAACAAATGACCTGCATTTTCCCCCTCTCATTCTGTGAGGTTTATGTTGAAGGACATGTTTTTGATTCTAGTGATGTCCATTGTAGGATGTTACTGCTTGCGATATTTTTGGTGTTATAGCCTGCAAACCATGGCCTGTTCAGAGCCATGAAGATTTATTTCTGTGTTTTTCTTCTAAGCATCTAACAGTTTTTGGACTCGTTTAGATGTTAGATTCACTTTTAGTTAGCCTTTGCATAAGGTGTGACACAGGGGTCCTGTTTCATTCTTTTGCAGGTGGCTATCCAATTGTTTGAGCTCCATTTCTTGAAGAGATTGTCTTTCCCTCGATGGTTGTCTCTGTATCCTTGTCAAAAGTCAGTTGCCCGTGTGAGTGTGTTTGTGGCTTCCTAGTTGTATCCCACGGATCTGTATGTTGGCTTGTGTGTAAATACCACAATATGCTGACTTCATTACTGTAGACTGTAGTACTATAAGATTTGAAGTCAAGCACAAACCCTCTAACTTGGCTGTTCTTTTACAAGATTGTTTTAGTTGTTCCGGGTCCCTTGGAGTTTTGTTGTTGTTTTCTTTTTAAGACATGGCCTCACACGAGAGAGCCCTGGTTGCCCTGGAACTTGCTATGTAGACCAGGCTGGCCTCCAAGTCAGAGAGATCCTTTTGCCTCTGCCTCAAGAGTGCTGAGATTAAAGGCGTTAGCCATTGTGACCTGGATTCTCCACATTTCTGTATGAATTTTTGCTTCCAGGTTTTGTGAAGAAGGCAGCTGGAAATCTGGTGGGGAGAGTTTTAGGACTGGATCGACCTCATTTTGACTTCTACTCTTAGGAACTACAAGGGCGTTCTTCCATCTCTGTCAGGGCCCTCTTTGGAGTTTAGAGCGTCACATCTAATAATTCTAAATTTATGTAGTGACTTTAGGTGAGGTTTACTTTTAAATTTCTATTCTTTTTGATATTATTAAATTGAAATTGTTTCTGCACATGTTTTTGTCTTTGCGCAGTTGTACATGCACAGGCACACATGGAGGAGGCAGGAGAGCAACCTCAGGTGTTCCTCAGGTGCCATCCACCTTGTTTTTGTTTATGAGAAAGGATTTGTTTGTTACCTGCAGATCCCTGGCTTGTCTGGTGTCCAGTGAGCTCCAGGATTGGCATGTCTCCTCCTCCCCAGCAGTGGGATTACAAGCACAGGTTTCTAGTTGGGCTTTGAAAGAAAACCTCAGAGCACACCATGCTTGTGTGACAAGCATTCACTACATTGTCTCCTCAGCCCTTGTCATGACTTTTGGTTGGTTCCTTGTTACTCCACAGAAGCAAATGGTTTTCGTATACTGGTCTTGGTGAACTGGTTGATTTTGGTAGGTTTTGGTGGATTCCTCTGAGTTTTCTGATAAGACATCTCATCCACAGGCAGGCATCACTTGAATTCTCTTTCCAATCTGGGTGCATTTTATGTTGTCTTGCCTAACACCCTGGCCAGATGCTCTACGTGTACTGTTGTAGAGAGGGCAAGAATGTGGGCCCTTACTGTGTTTCTGACATTAAGGCGTATTTGTCAGTTGTCACTGTAGTGAATCATGAAGACAAAGCTCATTTGGTTCCCAGTTCCGAAGTCTCTACGTATCTCCAGTGACGGGGACCATCGTTCATCATGGTGGAGGTTGTGCCATAGTGCAAACTCCTCACCTTGTGAACCAGGAATCAAGATGAGAAACTAGGCAGGACTAAGCCCCACAATCCTTTTCGAGATCAAAGGATACCCCCCAAGGCCTCACATCCTAAGGGTCCACAGCACTTCCCAGTAGGACTACCCTGGAGACCAAACCTTAAACACACAGGCCTTGGGTGAGGGAGAGAGTGTTCGGCATGGCCTCCAAATAGCACTGGAGGAAGAATTCAATCATTTACCACTCTCTTGTTAGCAGTGAACTTTTTTTTCCATGCTCTTTAAGACCAGGATTTCTCTTTGTTGTTAGTTTGTTGTATGTTTTTACCATGGAGGGAATTTTTGTCGATTGTTTTTTCTGTTTCTACTGTGACGATATAGTTTTAGCCTTCATTATATGGCTATGGTATAATGTGCTGACTTTGTTTTTTGGATGTTAACCCAAATAGACTGTCTCTAGGATACAACAAAAGATAAAAACCACTGCTGGTTCAGTTTGCAGGGCCCCGCTGGGGATTTTGTCCCCTACAATCTTAGGCGATATGAGTGGGTAATTTTCTTGATCTGGTGTTGACATGGTATGTTGGCCACGAGAACAAATGGAGAAACATTCCACACTCTCTAGTTTGTGAAGAAGTGATGCTTGATCTTCTTGAAATGCTTGGGGATTCATAAGTGAAACCGTCTGGATTTGGGCTTTTCTTTGTAGCAAGTTTCAGTAGTTACATCTCCTTGGAACTGTAAGTCAAGACTTCCTAGTCTAGACTTTCTGTTTCAAATCCAGGTCCATTTGTGTTTCAGAGACTCAGTTTTGAGAGTTCGAATCTTGAGGAGTTTGTCTAAGTCATTTGCCACTTGACTGGTGATAGAATAGTCCTCCGTAATCTGCTGTTTCTGTAAGGCAGGTATCAGGGCTCGCCTTACACTTCTGATTTCAATAACTGGACAGCCCCTTCTCCCTCTGGTGAGTCCAGCTAATAGTTTACAAAATATGTAGAGAATTTAAAAATCTACTTTTACTATATTTGTATGTGTATGTGTGTGTGCATGCGTGTGTGCACATGTAGGAACATGCATGTGAGTGCAGATGCCTGAGGAGGCCAGAGGTATTGGATTCCCATGGAAGTTGTGAGCTGCCTGACCTGGGTCCTGGGAACCTTTTCAAGTGCAGTATGTGCTCTTAACTGCTGAACCATCTCTCCAGCCCCTGTAATTATATTTTGAAAGTTCCATGGACTGTTGTTTTTTATCATGGAGAATGTGTTAATTTTCACTCTTACTCCCATTTATCCTAGGAAGGGCCATTAAGGAGGGCTGTATTCTGGCTGCCATGAGTTAGTCAGAGTTCAGGGTCTTGGGAAAGAGTTTCTTATTCTATCAGATTGCCCTGTGGGTGACTGTTCAGCTCATCATTTAGGAACAACCAAGGAATAATTAATTGGCATGGGGATGGGTGGCAGTCTGTGGCTTACTATAGTTATGTGGAAAGGATGGTTCCTGCTGATGCCCATTTTCTGGATCACAGAGGTTGGTGGGCATAGAGGCGGGAATAGGAACTATCAAACTAGTAGATAGAAAACTTCAACTATAGCTGTATTCTAGATATAGGACTCACAGCTTCAATGCCATCAAGATTATATTTAAATTGCCTGCTTTCCTTAGGACACAGTGAAACAAATTATATGTAACTGGGTCTCAACATAGCCCCTGGCTGGCCTGGAGTCACTCTGTAGATCACAGAAATCTGCCTGTCTCTGCTCCAGAGTCTGGACCTAAGTGCATGTTCCTGTACACCTGGCAGGAACTAGCTTTTATATGATGTCTGTACTATTGGGTCAAAATACAACGAGTTAACCTAATTCAGTATTCTGGCAGCTGTCACTGGAAAAGAACATGTCTAGGAGCCGAAAATTGGGATGTGAAGCAAATGCTGGTTCTTCACAGCCCATGAAGACTCAAGGGTTCTCTAACATGGCTGAGCACCTGGCTCGATGCCACCAGTGGCCAGGGTTGCACAAGTTTCACATGCTGACCTCCCTGGATGGCCATAATCATTGTATGACACTGAAGCTGGTCACTGTGTTTGGAAACAACTACCTGAGATCTCTGGACTCTATTTTCATTGTTTATAACAGTCATTGTCCATTGATTCATTTAAGTTTCTACTTCATCTCAGTCTTTCATATGAGGTCATCCCTCATTTTAGTTGACAGGATTGGCTCTGGCCACACTTCCTTGCCTTGATATTCACCTCAAGTTGCTGTACTGACCTTATGCCACAGTTGTTTGGGTTCTACAAAAATAAAAATAAAAATAAATAAAATAAATGGAGCTTCACTTGGGGTCATGTGACTGCCACATGTTTCTAATGTGACCCTGTGCACACTGGATGTAACTTCATAAAAATGAAAGTGAATTTACAGAGCCTTGCTGAGATTTTAAAAGATATCATAGTTAAAGGATACATTTTAATAACTAATGTAAATGTGCCTCCAAGAACGCATGCCGTGTTTCTAAGGGCAGGTGTGGCACCTGTGAGTTAGGAATGATCATGGTGCCTAAAGTGAATGACACAATGGTTGCAAAGGCGTTGCTGTGTGCAGGTCTTCTCTGCCCTTTCTTGAATATTTGAAATCAAGGGCTGTAGGTTCTTTGGTATCCCACATGGGGAAGACGCTGCCAGGAGGTAAATCGCACACCACATTTTGAGTACTAGCGTTGGGATCCAAACTCAGATCTGACTTCACAGCTCTCATTCATCCTTAGTGATATCCGAGTTGATGGAGACTCTTTCCTCCTTTGGGAAACTGGAAATGAACATTGCAGCGTTCAGGCTGGGACACCGAATTATAGTCAATGCACCAAAAATGCAGGTCATTTTTTTATTTATTTTGGCTTTTTAAAATCACTGTTTATTCCATTTGGTAGAGGATTTTTTTCATACAAATATTTGCAACAATTTTGAATTCCCCAAAACCATACATAGACGATAAATACCATGCTATTAAAGTATTAAATTTGTACAAAAATACTTTACAGTTTAATACTTGTTTGTTACAAACAAAAATACATATTTAAGTGACTCATGATCTTTTTTTATTTTTTTTCCTTAACAGGATTCTGTTCTATAGTTTCTTGCCCTGACAGTTCTGAAATGTGTTTGAAATCAAATGTTTCTTTGCACAGAAAAAGATGAATCATTTTCCGTAAACAAAGGACACAGTGTTTGGATGCTTTGTCTGTGTGGGTGTATTAGTGACCAAAGTGAACATGTATGGAAAAGAATTGCTTTGATATTCTACTATCAATATGCAGATCTATATATTTTTTAATATTTACCAAATAACAGTTATTAGTATAGCTATTCAAAATATCTGAACAAATGAAAACAGTTGCCAACAAACATTAAAGCAACTGTCATAGTTATTTTATTGCTTTGGGGATGGTGATTGGCAACGAGATTTTGTGAAAATGTATTTACAAGTTCAGCAAGTGGCATGGCTCAGAACAAAAGGTCGCCCCGTGTCATTAAGTACGTGTGCTGTGCGCCCTCGGTGTGCCGATCTGCCAGCATGTGAGCTAGATGAGTTCTAGTGCCTACCCGTAATGTGAGCCTCATTTCACTAAACTCTTCATTCATTCTTAAATTCTTTAGTCTTGGATTTTAAAAATAGGATCATATCACTAATTCTCCATGTTACTACACATTCTAATTCATTATCAGAGATTTTCAACTACTTAAAAAAAATGTGTCTTAAAGGGGGGAAAAACAGGTCACAAGACATAGCCTGTCTGATCATCCGTTGCATAGGGAGTCGCATACACCTTAGTTAAAATCATTCCTACATTTACCACCACCTATTATGACCTCCTACGTGCATCGCTGCGGAGACGTTTTAAGAAAACCTAATGCTAGACCTGTGCCCCTCCCACTGTGGCAGGCCTAGGGTTGACCCATCTGCTCCCCTAGCAGAGCCAGCTTTACGTGAATCCACGTTGCTTCTGTTCTTACGTTAATGACTGTAGAGTAAGAAACGTATCCTTAGGGAAATTATCATAGAGAATATTGTCAAACGGATGTTTCTGTAAAAAGTGACAGGAAGATGAATTGTAAAAATGCTTCCTCTGATCTTAAGTCGTGGGAAGGGCGGGCTGCTTCCTTCTGATTCTCTACCATTGGGCCTGTCAGAGGATGGCCTGCCGGTTACTGGAGCGGCCATGGTAAAAGACACCTCTTCAGGTTGGGAAGGGGTGTGAACATGAGCCATGAGGGACATTTAAAAGACCCCTGTGCTTGCAGTTAATGTCACGTGACTCTCTGTGCCTCAGCTGTCACAGAATCTTAAAGGGATTTTTAGCACCATGTAGATATTGTCTTTGTTTGTCCTGCTTTGTGAAGGTGATGCTATAATGTGTTAGTGGGTTCTCGGGTCTCTAGATTACCACCGTGGCTGGGCTGTGGGAAGAAAGCACTGTTCTGCGCGCTCCAGTCTCCCGGCAGAGCCTGCTGTTCCATTGACTTCTGAGAGGCCAGTGGGTTTCTGCTAATGACCAGGTCCAGCTTGTTGCCAGATTCGGCTATGAGCGGCACGACCAGGCAGCAGTCAAAGTCTCTCGTCCGGACGTGGTTAACCTGCCAGGCCAAGAAGAGCCACTTTCAATGACTGGTGCAGCCAGTGCTCCCAAACCCAGAGGCCAACGGCTGAATCCTGAGGGGGACCACGCCGTTTGGCTACTTGGTTCACTATTTATCCTCTGCGACTGCCTGTTGGGAGCTGTAAAGCAAGGCAACATCCTTCTGTCCCCGCACTAAGATCACCCGGGTCAGTCTCCTGTTGCTCCATGCTACCCCAGTTTACAGCAGAAGAAAGCAAAGCTTAGAGTGGAGAGCTGCTTCACTGTAGACTAGCAGTGGGCAAGGGCCCTAGCGAGGTAGCTGCAGGCAGTCTGGCTGCCATGATGCTTAGCTACCTCGGTTAAGAACAAACCCACCCCCTCCTCAACTGACACACGCTGTATGCAGTCCAATTCTCTTTCAACACTGTGGACCTGGGAGTTGAACCTCGGAGTCACACATGCTAGACCAACTCTCTACGATGGAGTTATAGTCCTCACCCAACCGCACCCAACTTGTTAAAATCACCTGCATTCAATTCCCAGTCCTGGATTCCCATTCTCTCCCCTGCTTTTTGAGAACAGGTGTGGGGCACTTTGAAGGACCCAGTTTAAACTCTGGGAACCGTAGCGTCCTCAGCTCCTTGGCTGTTGGCAGCTTACTACTCCAGGCATCCGCCTGTCCCCTAGCTCTCCTCTGATGTAACAAATGATGGCAAAGCTTGCTGCCCAGGCCTGAGAAGAACACCATGCCCATGTCTCGAGCTGCTGGCTAGAGATGAACACTTGGGGCATCTTTGCCTCTTCTCTGGCTTCTTCCTGCTTCCACTACTTCCTCAATGGACCACTCAGACATTTGCCCCCAAACTTGAAGTCTCCCAGTACAGACTGCTAGGTGCCACCTCCTCTCTTGTCTTCACTCTTCATTCTTGTCTGTGTGACTTGGGGACAGAGGATTCCCCTACTGGCTCACGGTGCTCTCCCGTCTGGGATCCATTATTGAGCAACATTGAACTACTACAGAAGGACACAACATTTGCACTCTGCATATCCAAGGGCTGCCCACCCCCCAAGCCTGGCTTTCTCCCAAAGTAGTGGGGGACCCGAGGAATGGACTCTGAGAGCCAGGACCATACGCAGCATACACTGGACATGGGTTGGACAAGAGCCACCAGCGCCTCCTCTATAAATGTATGTCCCACATAAGGGCCTGCAGTTACTGAGACAACTTGGAGAATTTGTCTTTCAACCATTACCCAAGTCAAAGATCCAAATCCCTGTCGCTGCTCATTAAACCAGGCTTGCTGGCTACTCTTGTACCTGATGCCTCATTAAACCTGGGCCCTCGTTTCTCGTGGTGCACTCGGCTTCCCTCAGCTTTGATCCTCTACTGTTTTCTTAGTTCTTCCATGCTTCCCTCCATGCTTCTCTTCCCCTTCTAGCTAGGCACTCACCATGGGTAACTTTGTCTAACCCCTCCTTCCAGAAATCTTTAGCCCTGGATGGAACATCATTTTTAAGCAACAGATCAAACTTAAGAACTGTGTCGCATTGGGATGTGCTGAAGTTATCAAAGACTTCGTCCAAAACAGGTAGGTAGCTTTAGCCACACTTCCCTGGTCTACTCGTGAACACCTGCTTCTCTACCATATCTGTTCATTCACACTAATATTGTATTGCTTCTTTTTCCTCTCTCTCTCTCTCTCTCTCTCTCTCTGTGTTGTAGGTACATGTGAATGTGAATGTGTGTTTGTATGCAAGCAGGTACGTGTGCCATGGGTGTGGAGGTCAGCGACATATATCAGGGATCGTCCTGGATTGCTCTCTCTGCCTTTCTTTCTTTAAGACAGGGCCTCTTACTGACACTGTAGCTTAGCCTCCAGGCCATATCTAGGCTGAGATTTGAGGAATAAACATTCAAATGGAAAGGACAGCTCAGTGTCAGAAAACTCAGGAAGTTGAAATAGAATCCTTTATCTAGCTGTTCACTGCTGCTGGCGCCATAGTTCAATGACAAGAGGAGAGTGCAAGGGTCCAGAGTGTGAAGGAGAATTTGGAGGGCATTGCTGCTTGTAGATCAGAGGCAAGGATTCAGGACTCCCTCTCAGGTCTTACCTGTAAGAGCCTGTCATAGGGCTTCAGGCCACCAAGATCACCTGGCCCAGCTGGGCGGATATTCTTGACATACACTCCTTTCTCCAGCAGGCCATCTGCCACGCTGAACCCAAAGTCCTCCATGCCAGAGTCCTTGTATAAGGTCACCTGGAAAGTGTGAAAATGTGGAAGTTAGCTGAGCTGGAGCCATTTGCTGCTGAAGTCTCTTGGGTGAAGGAGCTTCACAAACTGATTTTGGTCACACAATGAAGTCACCATATGAGGATCAGACACCCACCCCTGCTACTTTGCTCCTCCCCCAAGAACATCCTTGGAATCGAAAGTCTCAACCTGAGCTTCCAAAGGAGGGCAAATAAGTCACATCTTTCTATTTATCATTATTGTTCCTCCTCACTAAAAAGAGCGCACATCGTTGGTGTAGGAGGTCCTTCTGTCTTTGTGTTGCTTTCATTGGTTAATAAAGAAACTGCTTTGGCCCTGTTGATAGGGAAGTACTTAGGTAGGTGGGGAAAATTAAATGGAATGCTGGGAAGAAGAAAGCAGAGTCAGAGAGATGCCATGGATCTGCCTGAGACAGATGTGCTGAATTTTACCGGGTAAGCCACTGCCATGTGGCAATACATAGATGAATAGAAAGGGGTTAAATTAAGATGTAAGAATTAGCCAATAAAAAGCTAGAGCTAATGGGCCAAGCAGTGATTTAA
>LOJH01004795.1:2450-15049 GCA_001685095.1 Ellobius talpinus
GCAGGCATGCACACAGACAGAATATTGTATACATAATAAATAAATAAATATAAATATAGATGGTGGTATTCTGAACCAGACTGATAAGAAATGATGTGGCAAGAAATGGTTAGAATCTGCATATTGTTTCATTGTTGTTTCAAGACAGGATCTTCCTATATATTCCCGCCCAGTCCAGAATTCACTATGTAGGCCAGGCAGGGCCTGGGCTCAGAATTCTCCTGCTTTCGTGTGCTAGGATCACAGGCTTCTGCATATCCACCATGTGTCACCCTGCCCAGTGAGGTCTGGATATGTTGTCAAGATAAAACTGAGGATTTGTGGATGGATTGAATGTGGGTTGTGAGACCATCAGGATTTCAAAGTGTTTAGTCCAAGACAGTAAAGACTGCATGGTGGTGGGGTCACATAGGATAGAGAGATAAATCAGTTTGCTTTGGACATTCTAAGTTTGAGACGCCTATTAAACCAACAAGTAGAGATATTGGGTAAAGAGACGAAGACATTCAAACTGAAGCTTGGGGAAGAGATTTAGGTTAACACAGACACGGGAGTCAAGATACATAGATGTAGTTCTGGGAATCCCTCAGAAGAGGGGGAGTATGGCCTGCAGAATCAACTAAGCAAGGCTGATAGGGTCTCATCTCACAGAGGCTGAAGTGACAATCATGAGCCTGCATGGGGCTGAGCTGGGTCCTATGCATATACATTATGGTTGTGTAGCTTGGTGTTCTTGTGGGTCTCCCCCAACAGTGGGAGTGGGGGGGTGTCTCTGACACTTTTGTCTGCTCTTGGGACCCTTTTCCTTGTACTGGGTTGCCTTGTCCAGCCTTGATATGAGTCTTATTGTAACTTGTTATGTGTTTGGTTGATACCCCTGGGAGACCTGCTCTTTTCTGAAGGGAAACGGAAGGAGGAGGGGATCTGGGGGAGAGGGAAGGTTGGAGACCCGGAGGAGTGGAGAGAAGAGCAACTGGGGTCGGGTGTATTGCACGAGAGAAGAAAAGATGTGTAGATGTTACTTATTTGAGTGTATGTTGTGTGCATCCTCTGAAGTCAGAGGATGACATGGGTTCCACCCACTTTCTGCCTTTTCCCCTTGAGAAGGGGTGTGTCACTGAACCTAGAAGTAGGCAAACCCCAGCAACAACCTTTTCTACACTGCTCGCATCACTGGGGTTATAGGCACATGCGTGCCTATGCCCCCGCTTTTTACATGGGTGTTAGGATCTGAATTCAGGCCCTCATGCTTTTGTAGCATGTACTTTTACTTCCTGAGCCATCTCTTCAGCCCTGTAGATGGCATTTAAAGTTACAGAGATAAAGATCTGTACATAAATTAAAAAAAACTGTCAATAAAGAAAAAAATGTCCTTGAAGCCAAATTTGTTTTAGGAATTTCAAAACAGGAGTTGAGGGCCACGAGACTATCTCAGTGGTAGAACATGTACTTAGTGTGTACAAGACCCTGGATTTGAACCCAGTATCAATAGAAAAGGTAAGAACTTTGAAATGACCACTGGCTTTAACAACAGAA
Source organism: Ellobius talpinus (assembly GCA_001685095.1). Lineage (NCBI taxonomy): Eukaryota > Metazoa > Chordata > Mammalia > Rodentia > Cricetidae > Ellobius > Ellobius talpinus. The sequence continues at coordinate 3,987 of LOJH01004795.1, forward strand.
ATGGTGGTGGCTGGGAGGTGAGTTCTTTATAAGATGGGTGATGGGCTATTTGGATATCACTGAGATACATGTGCTCCTAGAATAGAGCCAGAGCTGGGTACCATGTAGGGGAAGACCCCTAACGATCGAGAGAGACTTCAGCCAGGGCTTGTCACAGCCAACATGGTGGTAGTGAGGGCTGGGGGAAGATATCAAGATGGCCAATTTGCCTGAGTTTCACATTCATTCAGAGTCACACATTTAAACTGTTGATGCTTTTTGTTGTTGAGATCCTTAGGAAAGGGTGTGTTTTGGCCTGTCTGCCTGTGCATGGTGCCTGGTTCCCACCCCATGCAAGGGCTCTCCTAGGTGCTGGGTAAAAGGCAAACCAGAGCAGAGGTTCTCTTGTTCCACGTAGAGATGCACTCCATATTCTGGGAGCCCCCAAAAGCCAGCTGAGACTGTTTCAACTCAAACGTGGGAGTATAGTGCCACCCCATGGCCATGTATGGTTAAATTCTCAGGCCCATTCCTAGGACTGAACTGGCAGGAGTGGTCACTCCTCATACGATTCAGTTCCTCATATTCCAAAACTGATCACTATAGATGCAACACAGCCAGTAGAAGACTCAGGGCCCTCTAGGGTTGTGGTCAGTACAGTGCTAGCCTAGCATGCACAAAGTTCTCTGGCCTTAATCCTCAGCCCTAGGAAGTAGAGGCAGGAGGATCAGGACTTCAACTTCATATAGTAAATTCAATACATCTTGGGCTTAAAAAATAGAGCTGCATATGGTGGTGCTCACTTTTAGCCCCAGCACTCAGAAGGCAATGGCAGGCAGATCTCTGAGTTCCAGGAGGCCAAGGCTGTATAGTAAGACCTTACTCCAACACCACCCACCTCTACAAAGGCTGACTCCTAGGTAATTCTTAAAACACATTCAAATATATAGTCCCTTCTGTCCAGAACTAGTCCTGCAGACCAGATTGTACAGGAGGCCTTCTTGAAGTGTCCCAGGAGGCAGTGGCCTTTCCTAATATTCACACACACAAGGAAACTAACTGTTTAACAAGTTTTATTGACAGAGACAGACAGACAGGTAGACAGAGAATGTAACAGAAATGTCTGGAAACGGAGGGGTGTGCACATACACTAAAGGCTTTTTTGGACTCGGGTGGCTCCTTGGGCCCAGGATTCCTTCTCCAGGCCCTCTCCTTGGGGGCAGGCCCGGGGCTGAGGCCAGCATTTTCCGTACACCCCCAACAGGGATCTCTGAGATGGAAGACCTTCCCTTCAGCATTCTGTACATTCCTCTGTTTTCCCAGCTGAGCTGGGTGGCTGAGGGCATGGAGGACAAGCCAGAGGGCACTTGCATAGCAGGAGAGTGGAATGGAGCTAAGGCATATGGTGAGGGAAAGGGAGATGAAGGGAAGGACATCATGGCTGCCGGTGAAGGGGGCCTCCCAGGGGCAGCTCCACTTTTCCTTCGCCTGAAATCTCTACTGGATTGAGGCATCCACCCCAATCCTTAATCCCAGAGCCCTGAATGCCAGCAGGAAGCTCCGGAAAAGCCTGAGTCAGTGAGTCAAGCTTGTGATAGGTGTTCAGACGTGACTGGCCCCCTTGGTATATATGTAGGGACCCTCTCTGGATGGATGGGAGTGCATGACCTTACAGTACATACAAATCTTAGCATCTCTATGCATCTCATTTGCTCCCAAAGAGCTGTATCTGGATGTATAACTATGTATGTCCTTCCTCGTACAGCAGGAACTTAATATGCATGGTATAGGCTGCTGTCTGTGCACATGAGTTCCAGCAAGTAGATGAGTGTGGTCCTGCCCGCTCCTGTCCGTCCACAGGTCTTCCTCAGTCCTGACTGGTCAGGGGTCTTGGCCAAAGAGGTAAGTGGTGAGCTCAAGGCGGAGGCCCCGGGCATAGGAGCGAAGGGTATAGAAGAGGGTGAGGAAGTCCTGGGTGCTGAAGACAGTGTCAGCCAGTGCAAACGCCAATGTGGATGGGATGACACCCCGGCCGTACTCCACCATCCATGTGTTTGGTCCCCACTCCACAGCCGTTGCCTCTCCAGGCCCGTGCACAACTGTCTCTCCTGGGGGACAGACAGGAAGTATCCTCATGAGGAGCCCTGCCCTGCCCTTTCCATGACCTATGTGCTCTCTATGTAGAGGTGAGGAATGATAAGACAGTTTCAAGAAAGGAAAACAAAACAAAACAAAACAAAAAAAACCCCATTGGCCTGGCTGTCTAATCAGAGGGGGAAGAGACACCAAAAAACGCCCACTCCTAAATATCCTATGGTATTACCTGGCCCGTGTCCTCTCTTGGGGAAGACTATGGAGGGCTATCCCACCCAGCTACAGCTTAATATATAGAAGCCATGGGCACCGCATTCCCAAGTCTCACTCTTATAAAGCAGAAATATTGTTAACCCCTGAGCCGGACTAATTTGACAGGGGGCGGGGCTACAAGGCTTGCCAGGCTTTTCTGAGAAACGCAGCTGTTCGATCACAAAGTTTAATGATTAGCCTTACACCGGCAAGTCCAAACCTTTTCTTTTAAATGGATGCAGAAGTCCGTTTAAAAAAAACAACAGGAATTGGAGAGATGGCTCAGTGTTAAGGGCACTTGGCTGCTCTTCCAGAGGACCCAGCACCCTCATGCTGGGTCACAACACTTTTAACTCCAGTCTCAGGGATCAGACGCCCTCTTCTGGCCTTTGAAAGCACCAGGCACTGACTGAAGAGGTGCACAGACACACAAGAAGGCAAAACACCCACACGAGTAAAAGTAAATAAACATTTGAAAAACAACAACAAAAATACAAAACCCCCCAACTGTCTCACTACGTTAAAAATAAGGATGGGAAACGATTTGAGTATCTCCCAAACAATTGCTGGAATAATGGTGTGTAAAACAGGCCGATAAAAATCAGCCCCCTAGGAGGGGAAACTGCCTTGTTTTGTTTCCTTTCCCTTTAACAAATGAAAGTGACAGGGTTCCTCCTCAGGTCTATCCTAACCAAACACCTGTGGCTTACCGGAGGGAAAGAAGGAAATAACTGGGTAGGCCTTCTCAGCACGCCCTTTCCTCGCATTCTCGGCCTTTCCCTAGTCTAGAGGGCGCCCCCTCGGACAGAACTTCCTTACCTGGGTAGAAGACCTCACTTTTTGTGGTGCCCTCTCTCCACTGGTGGAAGGTGCCCGAGATGATGGTGTCAGAAATCTCAGCCCAGTATCGCCCTGAGTGACAATAAAATGGATACCACCCATCAGGGTATCCTAGTCAACACACCGCCCAGCCAAACCTCAGAATAGAGGGCATCGGCCCTCGAACAGCCCCAGCCTCCCAACCCGGCCCACCGCCAGCACTGACCCGAATGGCCACGGGAGCCCAGGGCGGTGCCGAAGAGCAGCACGTACTCAGACAGAGAGGCGTGCAAAAGACACATGGCGCCCATCCAGCCGCCCGCGTTCACAAACACCCACTGCAGCTCCTCATCCGGCAGCACGTGGCCTGGGTGCAGCCTCCGCAGCTCCACGATCAGCCGGGAGAAGGCCAGCTCATGGTCCAGTCCTGATGCAAAGAGGAGTGGCGTGGGTGAGACCAGCCCCCAGTCGGGGCTCGGCGGGGAAGGAGCCCTCGGGACACGGAGCTCCGTGCCGCTCCATGACGGCCCACCCGGCTCCCCGCCCTCACCAGCCCTCACCAGCCCTCACCAGCGTACTGTCGAGCAAGCTGCGCTATCTCTTCTCGCTGGAAGACGAAGCTCTGCGTACCCAGCCATAGCCAAACGGCCTGGGTCAGCACCGCGGCAACAGCCAGAAATAGGGCGATCCATGCCCATCGCCGGCCTACGGCCCACTGCATCCCAGAGGGCATCCTGGCACCACCAGCGTAAGAGAGAGCTACGGCCTCAGGTTAAGCACAAACAGACTCAAAAACCGCTGCCCACGGTCGCCCCCGCCACCATGGTACGGCTCTCCTGGGCCAATCGGAACCTCCGGGGCACCTAGCACCGCCCTCTGGATTGAACCATTTTATAACGGGGAGAGCATAGGTTGGGTGGCGCGGTCCAAACGAAGGTGAGGGGGCGGGACCGTGCCTCCAGGCTTTAGCCCTAGGGTTTTCTGTCCTGGTGTCCCCCGGCACCACACTCTGTGGGGGAGAGCTGCGGGGAGACCCAGAATGGACTGACCCACCTGGGCTGGCGGTTCCAGAAGTAGAACTTTCTACGATTCATGATTGCTAGTACAGAAGCGGGGAGGAGATAGTGCCACTGGGAAAGGCCACGCGAAGTGTTTATGTGATAAGGGCTTTTGCAGCTGATGGGAATCATTCCAAGAGTCAAAAAGGGAGGGGTATGTAGATATATTTGTAGATAGGGTCTCACAATGTAGCCTTAGCAGGCCTGGAACTCGCTATGTAGACTAGGCTGACCTCTAACTCACCGGGAGCCTCCTGCCTCTCTGCCTTTCCCGGGCTGAGATTAAAGGCGTGCACCACCATGCTTCTTTAGCATAGTGTTTTCTCTGAGCCTACAGTTAGTTCATTCTATGTTCTGAAGCACAAAAATGCGAAAGTCCTTGAAAAGCAATAAATTTATCCACTGGGGAGCTATGGGATTCAATTTTGCCACAGAATGGTTCTGGGCTACATTTGGAGGGGAGCAAAATTGGACTAGGGTCCAAGTAAGAGACCCGACCCGTCTATGTTAGTGTTACCTAGAGAGATCTTGTTTCACTAAACAAATTAACTAACTCTGGGCACTTCCCAGATGTCTCAACATTTAAGAGCATATATGGACAGCTTTATCTGTAACAGAATAAACGATTACAAGGTATCTGCTTCATAGCCCATACGTTTGTTGTGATTAGTGCCCGGCACATGGTTAGGATTGTATGTGTTAGTTAGAAAATGGCAACATAAGGCCGAGAGTGGTGGCACACATCTGTAATCATAGAACTTGGGAAGTAAAGGCCCAGGGATCAGTAGTTCAAGGTCACCCTTGAGCTACAGAGTCAGCATAGGTCACAGGAGACAACAAGAACAGCAACAGAAACCATAAAGAACAAGAAGAAATTAGCCTCATACACAGAAGTAAGGGAATGAAGGATCACAGTAGTCAAATGTAACTGAGGGATTCAGGAAACACATGAGAATGCCCATCAGATTCTTCAGTAGGAGTATGCAGCAGCGACATTTCTTTTATATACATACATATATATATATATATATAAATTTACTTAACTTTAGTTTATGTGAATTGGTGTGAAGGTATCAGATCCCCAGAAACTGGAGAGTTACAGACAGTTGTTAGCTGTCATGTGGGTGCTGGGAATTGAACCTGGGTCCTCTGGAAGAACAGCCAGTGCTCTTAACTGCTGAGCCATCTCTCCAGCCCTGCAGTGACATTTCTTTTTGCTCTCGAGCAATCAGAGTGCATTCCACAATCTCCACTGTAGTCGGAAAGGGCCATCTGCCATGCGATTTTATTCTGGACAATAAAATGGGAGCAGAAACACCATATAACATTTCCAGGTCTAGTTTCTGAAAGCATGGGAACTCTTGGGGCTGGAGAAACGACTCAGTGGTTAAGAGTACTGTTGCTCTTCCAGAGGACCCTGGTTTGATGGCCAGCATGCACATGGTGGCTCACAGCTGTGTGTAACTTTAGTTCCAGTGGCGCCGACGCTGGCCTCTGTGGGAACTGCACACATACATGGTACACTGACATACATGCAGATAAAACACCAATACACAAAAAATTTAAAAGACTGTGAAATTATATCACCCCTCTTTTCTTTTCACCTTTGGCCAGTTAAAAAAGGCCTATTGTTGTGTGACAGAATGTCTCCTGGGGAGGCGCAAAACACAAGTCTACTCACCCCAGACATGGAACCCACGGCTGACCAAAGTACAAAACCCACCAAAATCCAATTTGGTGAACCAATGAGTTTTATTGGAGTTACTTACAGGAGCAAAAATGACTAAAAGACAGTTGCATCACCAAAGCCCATTCCAACGGGGTTGACATCTCAAAAAAGCTGGGAATCTGAGGCACATTGCACAGCCTGCAGATAGTTCAGCAGGCTGGAGAGCATCGTTTCCAAGTAACTCAGTTGGTTCAAATCTTTTCCAGGCAGCTTGTCTGGTTTCTGCTTCTTCCAGGGAACTGGTCTACTCTTCAGAGTTTACTTTGCAGCTCAGCTTCACTTTGGCGAAGAGAGACTCCCAGCTTTTATTGCTTTCTATGGCAAGGTGGAGCCTAGTGAATTTGGTCGGTTTCAGGGACTTCCTGAAACTGGTTTGAGTTGTTTACCTTCCTGCTTTAGGAGCTTCCTGCAGGATTGGATGCTTTAATCCCAGGAGGAAACTGTTGCACAACACCTATTATGATGTCTGTTCTTGTCTGTCAACTTGACTACATGTGAAATTTACTAAAACCCAAATGATTGGGCACACCTGTGAGGTATTTTATTATTATTGTTGTTAATTAAATCACTTGAAGAGGGAAGACCTACTTCTAATCCGGATCTTTGAGGTAGGAAGGTAACTGTGAATCTGGACCACACCTTCTACTGGCAGCCAATATAAAGGGCATGGAGGCAGGAAGCTTGCTCTCTCTTTTCTGCTTGGTCACTCTCGATGGCAAGTCCATCCCTTCACTGGCATTAGAGCCTACTTCTTTGGATTCCAGTGTATTTTGAAGACCAGATGAGACATCCAGCCTTGTGGACTGAACACTACTGGATTCTTGGTCCTTCCATTGGTAGACAGCCATTGTTGTACAAGCCTGACCACAGCCTGTAGGTTATTCTCATAAATTGTTCTCTCTTGCCCCCTGGTTTGTCCACACTGCAAAATATTGTACAGCTCAGAGTAAAGGCCGGGGAGACGGATTATGATGTCTTTGTTTGGTTTTGAGAAATCTAGTGGAGAATGGAAGACTGAGGAAACACGTTTTGAAGTCTCTGGCTTTTATGTCATTCCTAAATGGGCCATCCTCAAAGACCACTGAGAACCCTCTAGTTAATTCCCTTTTCATATTCCTTCACCAAGTTTCTCATAAATAAATAAATTCTATCTTCTCAGCCTCAAGTACTAGCTAGCTGCACTATAGATAGTAACATTTCTCTTTTCTATATGAGTTAGGGTAAGTAATTGTAGTTGCTGTAACAACTCCCACCTCCCTGCCAAATGATACCCAGAGCTCAGAGGGCCCTTCTGTAGCAGGCATCTGTCCTCATTCCAGGCCGAAACATTTTCTGAGACCATCAGCCTGCATCTTCCCTCTCTGGTCTTTCAGAAACCTCCTCCAACACGGTCCATAAAAAAAGAAAACCCTATGCCTTTGAGTGACTCCAGGAGGGAACTAAGGGGATGAGAATGACAGCCACTTTCTCCTCATGTCACAGCAGAAATCCTATATTTGGGTTCTGGGAGGGGGAGGCCCTATCTAGACCGTCCTCCTCTTCCCCCACAAGAGGGGTCTGGAAAGACACAGAGAGAAGAGGCATGAAGATGTTCCTGAAGGGTGGCAAGAGTCAGTTGGCATGATCTAGGGAGTGACATTGAAGCATTGCTCTCTCTGAGTAAATGCAATGCCACAATCTAGTCACTGAGAGACAGCTAAAGGGGTTGAAAGAGCGTTCCCTCTTCCTTCCCTCATCCTCTGATGTATTCTGAGCAGCCGCTGGTCTGGTAAAACTCATATTGCAGTCCATGCTCTCTGCCCTCTACCTAATGGTCTCTTCAGATTCCAGACTGAGGATTCTAGGGCAGAGATCAACGGCCAATGTCCCAATGCTTGCAGCCCGGCTGCCAGTACGCCTGCCTCTGCATAGCCTGCAGAAATAGAATAGTGAGACATGCCTAGAATACCAGTAGTCAGGAGTTGGAAGCAGGGAGATTAGGGGTTCAGAATCATACTTTCACATAGAGAGTTCAAGGCTTATATCTGGGAGATATAAGACCCTGTCTCACAAGAAATAAAAACAACTCAAAAAAAAATCTCCCTTCAAACAAAATCAAACTTTGTATAGAAAATACCTCTGGGGGCCCTGGAGAGATGGCTCAGTAGTTAAGGCATTTGTTGTTTTTGCAGAGGATCTGGGTTCAATTCCCAGCACCCATAAGGTGGCTCACATCTGTCTTCAGTTCCAGGATGCACAGATATAAATGCTAGCAAAACACTCACACACATAAAGTAAAATAAACAAATCATAAAAAGAGAAAATACATATGATACTTTTCAGATAGACGGTGAGGCTACATGATTGTCTAGGGATCCCTAGAATTTTTAATATTTATTTATTTCCCCCTTTATTTGATTGTCTGAGACAGGGTCTCTTTTAAGTAGTTTTGGCTGACTAGCACCCTCTTTGTTGACCAGGTTACTCAGAGAGATCCAACTGCCTCTGCCTTCCAAACGCCGGTGTGTACCACCTTGTCTGGGCTTTTATTTGTTTTTGAGACTGACTTCACTATATTGGCCAGAATGGTCTAGAACTTGTGGGCTTAAATGTCTTCTGACTCAGCTTCTAGAGTAGTTGAGACTATAGGCAAACACACCACTGTGCCTGGCATATGTATATGTATATATATATATATATTTCACTTTCGTTATTTATTTATAGATTGGGTCTTGCTATGTAGAACTGTACAGGCTGAATTTGAACATATAAACTTATTGTCTCTGTCCCCAGAGGGCTGGGATTAGAGGTGTACACCACCACACTTCACGCTCCATTACTTAGCTTTTTTTTTTAAACCAAGACTGCAGATGAGGATGAAAGTATTGTTACAACGAAGTACTCACACCTCCAGGCAATACTGAAGGGCCAGGCTTCATCTGTAAGTAAGAAGTCCCTTCTACCCTAACCTGCTCTGTAGACCAGGCTGGCCATGAACTCACAAAGATCCGTCTGCCTCTGCCTCCAGAGTGCTAGGATTAAAGGCCGGCACCACCACTGCCCGGCTTTACTAAACATTTTAACCGTGTGTCAGACACCTAGGTTCTATGTAGAGTATAGAGATGCCCCTGGGCAAAGAACAGTAGCATCCTGGACTCACAATGACCTGGGTCACCTTTTGAGTGGCTGTGGTGAAACATAGATGTTTAGTAAAAGCAATGTTTTCTTGACTAGACAGGGCCATCGCACTCACTGCAGCTGTGGTTACCAGCACAAAATCTGAGATTTGGCCCATCAGTATTTCTTACTAGATGGGGGATGGGGGAAGGACTCGTGAGGCTACACCCTCCTTGAGGGGCTATTGGCAGTTAAAGGTTGCTGGTGGGAGTAGTGTTCTTCAGTGGTGTAGCTGATACGTACGTAGTCCATGCTCCAATAAATACCCTCCTCTGTGCTCAAGACAAGCAACCCTAACTAATTTCAGTGGGTAACAAAAGACTAAATAATAATAATAATAAAATAAAATAAAAATAAAATAAATAAAAGAAAGAAAAAGAAATGAAAGTAGGGGAGGCTTACTGGGAAGAAAAGTTCCAGCGGGTGACCAAAAGTCATTATATTCGTGTGTGAAAATTTCCCTTCCCCCTCAGTAAATATTTGCTGAATTCATGGCCAGACGAATGGGTACAGCAACCAGTTTTTCACAGACGCGTCCCAGAGAAGTGGCTCCAACCCGAAGAGGAGAGGGGTTTCATTAAAACCACCTGGCGAGCTGTGTAGCGGTCCTGAGCCCCGCCCCTAAGTGGCAGGCGGACCCCATCACATGTTGGCGGCTAGCCAATCATCTATGGAGGGCGGGACAAGAAAAAGAAAACGGAGGGTGCTCCTGGCCTAGCGGACATTCCTGTCTGAACTCAGGTCAATTCGGGTGGCCCAATGTCGCAAAACGGAGCTGATCCTGAGCAGCGCCAGCAGGCGTCGGAGGCGGACGCCATGGCAGTGACCTTCCGGGCGAGCGGTAATTTCAGGGCGGCCTGGACCCGCTGCGGCGTGTTGCCGAGCCTACCTTTTCCGTAGGAAGTTCTGGTCCCTACGTCAAGGTCGGCACTCCCACCCGAAGCCAGGGTGGCCGGCCGAGGGAAGGAATGCCTTGTGGCCTTGTGGCACTGCAAGGGCTTAACCCTTTAACTCCCCTCCGTCAGTCTTTAGAAACACTTCGTCCAGCGAGCGCCCCTGAGCTTGGGTCTGCTAGGGCGTTAAAGCCATTCAGGGAAGAAGAGGGAGACAGGGAGCTTTACTAATTGATCTTGACTGACCGTCCCCAGAACACCAGCATATTCGCTACAATCCGCTCCAGGACGAGTGGGTGTTAGTGTCGGCCCATCGCATGAAGCGGCCCTGGCAAGGACAAGTGGAGCCCCAGCCTCTGGAGACAGTGCCCCGCCATGACCCACTCAACCCGCTGTGTCCCGGGGCCACACGAGCCAACGGGGAGGTAAGCCCGAATGCACAGCCACCAAGTGAGATAGGAGGAAATCGTTCTCCCTTATTGCTGCCCTTCACCCACAAGAGGGAGCAGTGCGCCTCTTTTTGGGTCATATCCCGTCAAGCAATTTTGATCCTCAGAGTGGGCCTTCCTCGCCCCCTAGCAGCTTGTGTAGGCCTTGAAGCCCACCAGGTGGTTTTCTAGCCTCTTCTTGTCAGTAGGTGAATCCACTCTATGATGGCACCTTCCTGTTTGACAATGACTTCCCAGCTCTGCAGCCCAATGCTCCGGATCCAGGTACCGTCAATCTAACCAGTGTTGGGGACAAGGGAGACTGGCTCTCTCGGGGGGAACTTGTGCTGCAGAGAGTAATGCTCTTTTATCTCAGGACCCAGTGACCATCCTCTTTTCCGTGCAGAGGCCGCCAGAGGAGTTTGGTAACTATGGATTGCCCCGTTTACAACCTCCAGCCCAGGGTCAAAGACTAAGACCTGGACTTGGACCCAACCCCTATCTCTCTGTCTTCCCGTCTCCCCTCCCCACGTAGTAAGGTCATGTGCTTCCACCCCTGGTCGGATGTGACGCTGCCACTCATGTCAGTCCCTGAGATCCGAGCTGTCATCGATGCCTGGGCCTCAGTCACAGAGGAGCTGGGTGCCCAGTACCC
>LOJH01004795.1:15422-32675 GCA_001685095.1 Ellobius talpinus
GATCTTTGAAAACAAAGGAGCCATGATGGGCTGTTCTAACCCCCACCCCCACTGTCAGGTCAGTATGTCAGGGCTGGTAATGGCTTTCTTGGCCGAGTCTCCATGCTGACATTGTGGACAGAACTAGATTAAGGGATGGATCAAAAGGAATGCATTAGCAATGTGGAGGCTTAGCGATAACGGACTTGCTTACCCTTCTTTGCTCTTGCCCCTTGACAGGTTTGGGCCAGCAGTTTCCTGCCAGATATTGCCCAGCGTGAAGAGCGATCCCAGCAGAGCTTTCACAGCCAGCATGGAAAGCCTCTATTGTTGGAATATGGCCACCAAGAGCTCCTCAGGAAGGTGGGAGAGCTCCAGGCCCTGTGTTCCCAAGGAGTCTCTAGCCCTTTGACTCTCAAAGTGCACAGAAGGGGGATGGACTTCCTGCAGTCACCCATAGGAAGGTAGACTAGGGTGGTGGCAAAAGTGGAGAGACGCAATCAGATCCTTCCCTTTTGCCTTCCTGATACTCGTCCCCTTCCCCCTCTTACATGTACACACCATTTCCATTCTGTGTGTCCAGGAGCGTTTGGTTCTATCCAGTGAGCATTGGCTCGTCCTGGTCCCCTTCTGGGCAGTGTGGCCTTTCCAGACTCTACTGCTGCCCCAGAGGCACGTGCGGCGGCTGCCTGAGCTGACCCCTGCTGAACGTGACGGTAGGACCCTGGGACTGGGTGCTGAATAGATGGACCCTAATGGGTCCAGCACCTATTTCCAGGTTGAAAACCAGGCTCTGATTCCAGATCTAGCTTCCATCATGAAGAAGCTCTTGACCAAGTATGACAACCTATTTGAGACGTCTTTTCCCTACTCAATGGGCTGGCATGGTAAGGCTTTTGGTGGTAGAGTAGCCCCAGTACTATTTCTGGGTTTCTAGGTCCTGGCTTAGGGAACTGCATCCCTACCAGGCATTAAAACATTTGGTGGCCTTAAAACATATCCAGAGCAGGGTGGGTACTGGGACTGAGGGTGGAATAATTTGATGAAATTGTCACTGAATGCTAATGGTTGAGTTCCCTGGTGGAAAATACTGGGAACTGTAGTATTTAGGTACCTGGCCTACTTTAGGGGAGGGACCAGACTGAAGACTTGAAAAAGAGCCTTCCAGATCATTTCCATCTTTCTCTTGCCAGGGGCTCCCACGGGATTAAAGACAGGAGCCACCTATGAACACTGGCAACTGCATGCTCATTACTACCCCCCACTGCTACGCTCTGCTACTGTCCGGAAGTTCATGGTCGGCTACGAAATGCTTGCCCAGGCTCAGCGGGACCTAACTCCTGAACAGGTCAGGGCCCAGAGCATCCTGGGTCTTCATAGCCCCTTTCACCTCTTTTTCTCAAGGGATCCCAACAGCTGTGATTCTGGGGGTCCTCATAGAAAACACAGGTATTCCTAAGAACTCAGTTGCTGCTCAACCCCATCCTCTGTGACTTCAGCTGTCCTTGTTACCAGTCTTCCAATACCATAAGCACTCCTCAGTAATTCCGGGGACCAGAACCCCATACCATTCTGGGTGACCCTTACTCTCCATATTTCCTCCTGTCCCCTTCTAGGCTGCAGAAAGGTTAAGGGCGCTTCCTGAGGTACACTATTGCCTGGCAAAGAAAGACAAGGAAACAGCAACTACGGCTTGACTTGTGATGACAGCAAAGCCTTGAACCTTTCTGCCTGAGAGAACTGGGACCTGGAGTTTGGGCAGCTGTGACATCAATAAAACTGCATCTCAGATTTCAACCATGTTTTCTGACATGAGAGGAGTGTGAACTCTTACATACTGGATTCTAGGGGAAAGGCTAAGTGTGACTCCAAACACACTCTTTCCTGCCTACAGATGTTGACAATGTAGGCCAGAAAGATTTGATGCAAGAATTCCCTCCCAAGCCAGAGGGATGGTGCATACCTGTAATTCCACCACCTTAGAGACTGAAGTAGGACTGTGAGTTTGAAGCCAGCATGGGTTGCCTAGCAAGACCTAGACTCTGAAACCAAAGCCAAGCTGGGCCTAGTGGTGCAGGGCTGTAATCCCAGCTACGCAGGAGGCCGAGGCAGGAGGATTGCAAATTCAAGGCAAGCCTGGGTAGCTTAGAGAGACTGTCTTGAGAAATAGTTCAGTGATAGAGTATTTCTCTGGTATGTGTGAGGCTCTGTGTTCAACACTTAGTTTTGGGAGGGGGGAAATTGTACCTTCGGTCTCTGAAGAGTATTCACTATTGTATCTGATCCTCTTGTGATATAAACATCATTCTAATTTTGGAGACTATTTTAAAATCCCGTGCTCTTAGCTTTGCAGAGTCTCCGGGAAGGCCATTGTCCTTTGTATCACCGAGTTTATTACTGTCAGCTCACCAAGCCTGGGCCTCAAAGCTTGGTGGGGAGAGGGTGAACAGAATCCTAGTCCCAGAGGTCAGTCCAGACGCTGGGCTTCTGGCCAGAACCCTGGTTTTGTGAGTTGCCACAGCTAGACTCTGCTCCAGACCACAGGGGCTAAAGGGGCGGGTTGGGAGTGTGCATGTGGCTTGGTGTTCTTGGCTTCCTCAAGTCTCTATGTGCAGTATTTGTGGCTTCAGCTGTGTTGATAAAACAGTAGCTGCTCACTCAGGCATGGAGAGGACAGCAAGGGTAGCCCCAGAGGCTTCCCTCTCCTTTCTGGATCTGATCTGTTGGTTTTTTCCCCCTCTTTGTGATAGTGGAACAGGCTTTTCGGTTTATGACACCATATGTCACGTGGTGTTCTCCAGATTCTAAAGCAAGGTTGAGAGGTGTGAGTGACACCAGGGAGGCTAGAATGCCTTTCTTCCTTTGTTTCCCATGGGAACTGGGTCTTAGGGGATGAGAAGTCCGCATGTAAAACCTGGACAAGTGACGGAACCCTGGCTTCCTCTTCCTGCCTTCTAACCTAGGGCCCTTCCTCCTGAGACCTTGGAGAGATGAGGGGTGCCTGGGATTGGGAATACTGTGAGAATCTGGGAAATCAAAGTAGGCATCTCCCTTGACACTCCCCGGGTAGTTAGCTGGTTTCTTAGGGCGTATGTAAGCCCCCTCCCCCAACCTTGCCTGTATGGGATCGCCTGAGAAGTTCTAAAAACAGTACTGGGGCCTGGATGCAACAAGCAGAGATTGTGATTTAGCTGGCATGGGATGGGACCTGACTGTTCTAAAAGACAATACTCGACAACGTTTGAGAACTAAACCAACCCTCCGTTTTCCTATCTTATCTGAAGTCAGGGGCACCTTCAACAAATGCAGTCAGCTGCCCAGTGGTTCAGTAGGGAACCTGAGGCTGCGTGGACGGCCGGGAGGGGAAGAGCCTGAACACCTTCAGGCCTGCAGTCCCGGGGAGGACAGGCCTTCACGAGAGGTATAAGGAATGCAGCTTCAGGTTTTGTCCTAGGAATCTTACTCTGGTACTCTCCTCTCAAGTTCCAGACGGGGCAGGAAGTGTCCGGGGAGGAGGTGGAAGTGATTGGCAGTTGGAGGCTCCAATGGGCCGAGAGCCCCCTCTGTACACCTCTCTCGTTCTATTGGCGCCTGGAGGAGCCGCCCCAACTTGAGGGAGCCCAGCGCAGGAGGGAGTAGTGGCCCCGGCAGAGGGCGAGGGTGGAGGGCGCTGGCGGCGGCAGCCGCGGAAGGTGAGGCCTGCTGGGACCCGGGTGTTGACTCCCAAGTCCTGCCAAGAGGGGGCGGGGCAGGGTGGTGTGTGATCCGAAAGGCAGAGTGGCTGATGGATTATGAGTGTCTGTGTGAGTTCGAGACAGTGTCTGTGTGTGACGATGTCAGTGTGTGGAGGCTCTGTAACTGCTGTCATCTGGTGTGTCTGTCAGCGAATGTGGCTGCGTCTGAGAGTGTAATTGTAGCAGAGTCTGCTTGTGGCACAGCAGTCAGTGGGTAATTTTTGATGCGTGTTCGTTTGTGAGAGGGGCTGTGACCACACCAGGGTATGTGTTTTGGGAAGCTCTGTGGGGGTCTTAGGTTTTTGTCTGCCAGTGTGAGAGTGGATGGCTGGGCTTCTGTGTGATAACGTGTGACGTCCGAAGTGGAAGAGCAAGAGACTTGTGACTGCAGTGTGTCCTGTGTCCTTGGCTAGACGGTGTGGGAGTGAAGCTGTGTTCTTATATTCCGGGAAACTTCATTTGTTGAGGAAGACTAATTTTTCTATCGGGCCTGCAACATAGACAGATCCACCCCCAGTGCACATGGCTCTCCATCTTCCTCTGCCCAAGATTTGACAGGGGCTGAGAATGCAGCTCAGTGGTAAAGTGCTTGTCTAGTGTGAGCCAGGGCCTGGGTTTCGTCTGAGAAAGTAAGTCTCAGATGAAAACTGGGCCACTGCTCTTATTTGAGACAGGGCCACATGTACTCCAAGCCTCGGGATTGCTGGGATTACAGGTGTGGCACATCTGTTTTTATATGGTGCTGGGCATCAAACCTAGGGTTTTGTGCATGTGAGGCGAGCCCTCCCAGGTGAGCTATATCCCTAGGCCCCTGGTCTACTGGTGTTTCTGTTTCATGCCTGACTGTTTCTTTCCGTGTCTTCCTCTGTCCCCACGACTATCTTTCCGGAGAGCTTTCTATGTGTCCCCTCACAGCTTTTCCTCCCAGGTGTCTCCATGTTTCTGCTTTCCTAGCTGTGTCGCCAAGCCATCTCTCAGTGTCCCTCTGCTTGACTTCCCTGTTTGCTCTTGTTCCTGGCCACACAGGGCTTGTAACCTTGACACGATACTGATCTGTCACTAAGAGTTCTTGTGAGCTACTTGTGGTGAGGAGTCGCTTTTAGGGAACACTGGGAAGGCCCTGTACCCCCTCACACATAACACGTGTGTCTTTGTGTCAGTGGGACCACTAGTAGAATGAGATGTGTAAACGTGTCTGGGTCTGGGTCTGAGTGTGTCAGGGTGACTGTGAGTGATCGTATTCAAGAATATGAGTCTGAGGGTAACCGTGAGTCTTGTATATCTGGCACTAAGGGATCAAAGGCATTTCCTGGTGCTGAGGCCCAACGGGTGAAAGGGGAGAATAGAAATGGCCCCATCTTCCAGGGAAGGGGAACTGGACTCTGGCCTTTCTTTATATTCTCCAGTGTGAGGCCTGTTTTCCCCTGAAAACACAGCCAGCTGTGCCCTTAGGAAACATCCGTTGGAGAATGGAAAGAAGAGGAATGAGTGTGTGTGTGCGTTAATTTTTTTAATTGTGTCCACATGTGTTCAAGGGAATATCTGTGTGTTAGTTCACTGTACCTAGCGAGTGCCTGAGTAAATATGGTTTGGGTGGCTCTGTGAAAACACAGTTAATCTTCTAGCGACAGGGATATAAGCAGAAGCAGCCAGCCCTCCTCTCTCCCTTGGTCCTGGCTGTGTCTCTGGCTTCCTTCTCCAGCTTGAGGGGGGAGGCCTTTTCCCTTCCCAGGCCCTGGGGTGGGAGGGAATGAGAGAGGAGGGAAGAGGAAGGGGTGGGAGGAGGGGGCCTGGCTAGGGGTGGCTAAGCTCAAGGCCCAGAGGAGGTGGGGCAGGGAATGGGAAGGAGGGGATGTTCTGGGGTCCCAGGACTGAGTGGAGAGGAGACAGTGCTGGAGGCTGTAGGAGGAAGTCTTGGAGGCCATGGACACTCAGCCACTGTGATTATCGAGGTAGGGTGTGGCTACACGGGATAAATGGGACTGGGGACCCTGGGGGTGGGCCAATAAGACATTCAGGGTGACACAGATATGTGGAGGCCTTATTCTATTCTACTCCGGAGGGGTCTTCTGGTACCCCTTCATTACTGCCTTCAGTCTGCTGCTCACCTCCAGCCCAGAGTCCTTCTGCCCAGCACTCCTCTATATGGACATTTCTCAGACTTAGCATTTCTGCTGCCCCCACTTTTGCACACTGGCCCCAACCATCATTGCCTTAGGTCCTAAACACTGTTCTTCTAACCCCTACTTGGTGCTGTGGCCCCCACACCAGGCGCCTGCTACTGTAGGCTCCCAGCTCCCCTCGCTTCTCCGCCACCCCAACTCCTTCTCCATCTGCTGGCTCCTGGCCCGCTCTCAGCCTCTGGCAGCAACCAGGGCATCTGGATCCACTTAACTCTGCAGCCCCAGCCGGCACCCTAGCTCGATCCAGCCCCACAGGCTGAGACCAACAAGATTTCAAGCCAGGCCCATCAGAGTGGCCCAAGTACTGGAGTAAGAAGCCAGACCCAGGCCAGAGGCTTGGCAGCCAGAGTAGGGCTAGGCCTCCTGTTGCGATTATAGGGTGCATTTGGATCCATCTTGTCAGCTCTTTATCTTAGAGTGATGAAGTCTTATCTCACTTGCTGTGTGTTGGCCAGAGGCAGTAATTAGCCTTGGTCAGCTTGGGGGTGAATGCCAGAATTCCCAGCAGCTAGATTGCATGGGTTAATGGGAGTGGCTGAGCCAGTGCCAGTCCTTAGTGCCAGGGGTGGGCGCCAAAGGTGATGTGTGTGTATGTGTGTGTGCGCGTGTGTATGTGTAATCCTGGCACAGTCTGTTGCCTCTGGCTTTTGTTCTGGGCCCTAAGCCCAGAACTGATATGAACATTGTGTTTGTGTGTGTGTGCTCCCGTGTGCATACTCGTACACACACAAGGACAAATATATACAGCACTGGGTATTTGGTGGGAAAGGGGACTTCAGGTTAGAATCCTTAGTCATTTCCAGTAGCTTCGTTTCTCTTGATACAGCTCATGGATGGGGAATTCCTAAGCCCCCCTTTCCTCCACAGATGAGCAGCAGCTGCTCAGGGCTGAGCAGGGTCCTGGTGGCCGTGGCTACAGCCCTGGTGTCTTCCTCCTCCCCCTGCCCCCAAGGCTGGGGTCCTCCAGGTAAGAAAATGCCACTCTGTGACCGCCTTAGGAGACTTACTATTCTCACTCTGGCCCATTCCTATGGCCTAATTTAGAACCCCTCCCCGCCCCCGCCACACACACACCATTTCTGACAGCCTGGGTCCCTTATCTGTCTTGTCCCATCTCTGGCTTGCAAGTATAACTTAATATTTTGACACAATGACCCCACCCAGGGCTTAGCAGCCTGCTCCTTACTGTTACCAGTCTCATAAATGGGAGGGGAGTTTAAAAGAAGTGCTTCACCCCAGGAATGCCCTCCACAGGGGTCCAGTATGGGCAGCTTGGCAGGTCCGTGATGCTGTGCTGTCCTGGAGTGAATGCAGGGTAAGTGTTCACCTACCCACTAATCTCATACGAATGACCCTTCCTTTACCCTGCCCAGACCTCTTGTTTCCTCCGATACTTGCTTCTTCTGTCGTAGTTCTTGCCTCTGTGTCCTCACCCTCCAACTGTACTTATTTAATAGAAAATTCAGCCAGTGTTGGGGATGTAGCTCCATGTTAGAGCTCCTGTCTGGCACATATAAGGCCTTGGAGTTGATACTAGTTCCAAAAATCATCACTTAGTTAGCTAGCCAGTAGTGTTTGCCTACCTGCTAAGTGCCTGGTCTGTTTATTGCAGGCTCTGAGATAACAGCAAGATGCATGTCTTCAAGAAGTTGCATCCTAGTGGGGAGGACAGACAGTAAGCACTCAAGAATCTTGCTAGGTCTAAAAGGAGCAGGCATGCACAGGTTAGAGGAGGCACACTCCTGACCACAACAGCTTGTGAAAATGCCCTGAGGTGGGACTGACCTTAGTAACAAAGAACTGAGGAAAAGAATGTGGCCTGTGGGGAAGGAAGGGTGAGGTAGCCAAGGAAAGGAAGGCAAAGGCTAGACCACAAGGGGCTTGATAAAGTGAAGGGGATTTGGATTTGGGTTTAGTCTCTTTTTGCGTTTACTTTATTACTTTATTTATTTATTTTGGTACTTGGGAATGGTCTGGAACTTGCTCTGTAGCCCAGACTGGCCTCAAACTCATGAGTCTCCTCCTTCAGCTTCCTGAGATAATTGGCATGTACCACTGCACCAGGCATGGGGGTGTGGTTTATTGCAAGTGTGCTTAGAGGTTCTGTGAGGACAGTTGTATGGCCTGATTTCGTCTCTCTCTGTCATTACTTCATCTCATCTTCAGGACGCCAGTGTCCTGGTTTCGGGATGGGGAGCTAAGGCTGCTTCAGGGACCTGACTTTGGACTAGGACACAGACTGTTCTTGGCCCACGTGGACAGCACTGATGAGGGCACTTACGTCTGCCAGACCGTGGATGGTGTATTTGGGGGCATGGTGACCCTGAAGCTGGGCTGTGAGTTAGGGAAGGTGGCAGTGAGGGGCCATTGGATTCCCAAGGGGCCCTGGGACCTGAGCAAGCTCTCTGGGATAGGGAGGAGCTAGGGATGCCTCAGTCTGTAGCAGTACCCTGTGTGTCTAGTTCCCCCAGCTCGTCCCGAGGTTTCCTGCCAAGCAGTAGACTATGAAAACTTCTCCTGTACTTGGAGTCCCGGCCAGGTCAGCGGTTTGCCCACCCGCTACCTTACTTCCTACAGGTATGTGTGGGCGTGTCTAGCATGTGTGCTCAATGCAGCTTGGGATGCTGGCACGATATGGGTGTGGCAGGCAAGGGAGGGAAGTTCTGATAAATTCTCAGAGAAGGCAGGGGCTCTCTTTTCCTCCTGACCTCACATGGCACCCTTTCCATTAGGAAGAAGATCCTACCAGGAACTGAGAGTGAGAGGTAGGATGAGAGAGGGGGGGGAGAGGAGAGAGAGAGAGAGAGAACTCTAACTTGTTCTATTTGCAACTCTATTTGCAAAACTCAAGACCATATCCTCCCTCCTAGGGAAAGTTCATCCACAGGGCCTTGGCCATGCCCACAGGACCCTCTAGAGGCTTTCCGATGTGTGGTCCATGGGGCAGAGTTCTGGAGTGAGTACCGGATCAATGTGACTGAGGTGAACCCACTGGGTGCCAGCTCATGCCTACTGGACGTGAGATTACAGAGCATCTGTGAGTACCCCAACTCCCAGACTCCCATCACTGAGACTCCAAACAGACTCACACCCTCTCTGCCCCAACTTCCAACTGGTCCTCTCCTTCTTGTACATAAAGAGCAAGTAGTCACAAGGATGGGTACACATGCCAGAGCAGTGGTTCACGACCCAGTGGGTGGTCACACATCGGACATCCTGCGTATCAGATATTTACATCATGGTTCATAACAGTTTCAAAATTACAGTTATGGAGTAGAAACGAAAACAATTTTTTTGCTTTTTTTGTTTTTTCAAGACAGGGCTTCTCTGTGTAGCTTTGGCTAGCCTGGAACTCACACTGTCAACCAGGTTGGCCTTAAACTCACAAAGATCTGAGTGCTGGGATTAAAGTTGTGTGCCACCACTGCCCGGCACAATGAAAATAATTTTATGGTTGGAGTCACCCCCACATGAGGAACTGTATTAAAGGATCACAGCATTAGGAAGGCTGAGAACCACTGCTCTGGAGGTTGCTACCACTGTCTACTAGTTAGTTGCTACTGTCTTCTTGGCTGCCTAGGTAACTCCTGCTTCTAGGCCCTATGCTGAAGGCAGTCCAGTCTCATGCTCTCCCTGCCCAGGGGAAAGGCTTGCTGGTCCCTTTCTCTTGATCTGAGTGTGGCAGGGGAGATGGCCATAAAACTAAGTTGGAATTTGGACCAGTGAATCTTCTGTGGATGCAAAGAAGAATCCTTTATCATTCAAACTTATCAAATTTCTGCTTATTTTATAACAAGTTTCTGCTGCTTATTTTATAACAAGGATAACTGACAGGTCCTGAGGCTAAATGAGTAACCAAATTTGACATTTTCTCGCCCTCCTGGGAGTGTCTGACTAAAGCGCCTTTCTGCACACATAGCACACACGGCACAAATGGCACACACGGCACACATGGCACACACCACATACACAGCACATGCGACACACACCGCACACACTGTGGGAAATGGTGAAGAAGGGATGGGATGAATACTCGTCACTCACCTTGAACTTCGTGTCTGGCTACCCTTAGTGCGTCCTGATCCACCCCAGGGACTGCGGGTAGAATCAGTACCTGGTTACCCAAGACGCCTGCATGCAAGCTGGACATACCCTGCTTCCTGGCGCCGCCAACCCCATTTCCTGCTCAGGTTCCGGTTACAATATCGTCCAGCGCAGCATCCAGCCTGGTCCACGGTGAGGTCTGCAGTGTGTCTCAATCTTTCTCTTCAGGTTCTGTGTCTTGTTTTGAGATCTTGAATATTCTGTGTAGCTTCCAGGCATGGGCAGGTCTCAGAAGACCCGATTTTCCCCCTATATAGTGTTTCCAGGCATTGAACCGGGGTCTGGAGTTGCCCCTGGCAGGATAGAAACTTCTGTCCTGGGTAACTAACAATAATGCAAGCCTGTCTGTGAAGACAGAAATGGCTTTGAAAATCACCCATAGGGACTGGGAAAATGGATGAGCGTGTAAAGCAATTTCTGTGCAAGCATTGAGTTTGGATCCTCAGAACACACATAAAGCCAAGTGATGCCATGCAGTTTGTAACCTGAGCGCTCCCATGGCAAGATGGGAGGCAAATCCAGCAGAATCTCAGGAAGTTCCTGGGCCAGCCAGCCTGGCTATACAGCTGAGAACAGCAAATTGTTTCAAACAATGTACACGCAAAAGACTTACTCCTGAGTTTGTCCTCTGACAACCACATGCATGCTGGGTTTGCTCACGTGTGCATGCAAACACATACACACTAACTTCTAGGAAAGCGGGTATCTTACCCAGAGAACCCCTCATATAAACACTCATATGTCGAGCTGAAACTAGTGAATTTCCCCATGCAGAAATATCAAAGAGTGGTTGGCATCTGTCCTGGGAAGAGCCTCACTAGTTCATATCCTGCATTCAGAGCTGTCTGCCTGCAGGGTACCTTGCTACACATTTTACATATGTTACCTCTGTGAGGTATATTCACCCCTATTTTACAAATGAAGAATTCAAGACATAGAGAGACCCCAAACCACTCAGCAAGTAGCTTAATAAGGTTTTGAACTTAGACAGACTGATACAATAGTCCTCCTAAGTGACCACTGCAGGCTTCCATTTTCCTAACCCCAGACATAGAATCTGGCCCACCAGCCACCCAATCTGGCCTAGACCCTCTACCTGATGATGGTGGCAGTGTGAGAAAGGGGTACTTTTTTTCTGGCTGGGGCTGGGCAGGCTCTCTACTAACAGCTTGAACCACATCCTGAGGAACCATTTTTTACCTCCAGGTCGAGCCAATTGGCTTGGAGGAGGTGATAACGGATGCCGTGGCTGGGCTGCCCCATGCAGTACGAGTCAGTGCCAGGGACTTTCTGGATGCTGGCACCTGGAGTGCCTGGAGCCCAGAGGCCTGGGGTACTCCTAGCACTGGTGAGAGACAAAGAAAAGGGCAGAGCCCTTACCCCCAAGTCAGCTGTCAGCTAGACAACTTACACATCCCCTTGTCAGGGTCCTTCAGGCACTGCTATTGCTGTCCTACACAATAGCCTTGGTGGCCTGCAGCCCTATCCTAACTTTAGCCCGGAGTCCTTACTGCTGCACTTCTAGACTCTATGTCTGCAAGTCTGCAAGCCAGATCCCCAGAAACTGACCATACCCTCTGAAACTGCTTCTTAGGCCCCCACCTCAAACTTAGGTTCTAGTCCTGCCCCTGCCTTACAGAGGCAGAAGCTTCTAGGTACACTTCTCAGGTTTCGTCTTCCTTCAGGTCCCCTGCAGAATGAGATGTCTGATGGGAACAAACAGCAGCAAGAGGTAGTAGGTCAGGAGGATGGTCCCACCCCTCCAAGGCCATCCTTGCAGCCAGACCCAAGACCGCTTGGTAAGTTTGGGCTGATTGGTAAAGGTGTATGGAAGATAAAAGTCCAAGAGAGAAGGTGTCACCAAGCATGGCTAATGTTGCTCTCCCAGTGACACATGGCCTTCTCCCTCAGATCACAGGGACCCCTTGGAGCAAGTGGCTGTGTTAGCATCTTTGGGAATCTTCTCTTCTCTTGGCCTGGCTGTTGGAGCCCTGGCACTGGGACTCTGGTAAGTGAGTGCCACTGGTTCCTTAGCTGTGACCACCTCCCCCTCGCTGCTGTGATGCCCAGAGACCATATCCATTCCCACCTGAAGGGCCTCCTGCTGACTGCCTACTGAACCTGTCTGATTTGGAAACCACTTCTCCCCCCTGACTGTCCTTTCCCTCATGATTTTTACTCATTTCTCACCCCTTGGTAATAAATCCTCCAAGAGACATGGTCCTGGGGAGACAGCTGCCCTTTTATGCTTCAGGCTGAGGCTGAGACGGGGTGGGAAGGATGGACCTCAAAAACCTGGGTTCTTGGCACCAATGATTCCAGTGGACAGGCTTCCAGGTGAGTAGCACTTAGTAATGCGTGCCCCCACTCGAGTGTCTGGCTTAAGAACCTGATGCCCTAGTAATTTTATGGGTACTGGGGATCACTGGAGTTGGGGGCTCCTCATGTTTATATCTATGCAAGGGGAGTAGGGTAGACCTTTCATTTTTCAGTACTGGTCTTAGAAATGGGTCTCGTCCCTCCTGGAGTATTGGGAATTCCAGGTAGCTCCCTTCATTTTCAAGGTCTCAGAACTGGGTATCACCCCTTCCCCCTTAAATGTCTTGGATAAATGCTTGCTCCTCTCCCTGACTTGAAAAATTAAATTTTATTATTACTGTGTGTTATGTTGGGAGGTCAGAGGACAACTTGTGGAGTTCTCTTTTCCACCTTTACGTGGGTCCCAGGGATTGAACCCAAGTCATTAGACTTGCTTGTCTGGCATATACTTCACTCACTGAGCACCACTACCCCTCCCTGCATGCCGCCCCCTGGGCCCAGAACTATGTCTACTTCCTTATCTTTAGGGTGTCAGGGCTCCCTCAAAAATTCCTTCTCAGAGTGTTTTATTCTCAGGACGTCAGGACCCAGTCCTGCTGTCTGACTTGCTCCCTGCTCTTCTAGGCATTCCAAACCTGCAGAGGACCCAGGAGAACTTCAGCTGATTCCACCTGTAACCCTGTCCGGCTGAGTTGGTTAAATGGACAGGCAGAAAAGGAGGCAGAGCAGTGTGGATCCCTATGGATGGAAGTCTCAGTTGGAAGTCTGAAGCCCTTTTCTTTGAGATCCTATGCTCCAAGCTTGCTGCCAGCTGAATGCTGCCTGGACTTCTGATGTCATCCTTGAGGTGTAAGTTCACCCGAGGAGTGTGTAGAGATGTGCATGTCTGTGTCCACCTGTGACTGTGCATACGTGAGATAAGGAACAGACATTCTCTGTATGTGTGTATATAGATGCTCGGAGAGTGTGTGCAGACCTTGGCCTTGGCCCTTGTGGGGACTGTGAAGAGCTGAAATAAAGAGACTGAAGAAGTTTTTGGATTGTTGTCTAATGTTGTTTTATTAGTTTTGTTGCTGGGGGCTCGAGTACATTTTCATTTGTAGTTCCAGATTTAAGTTGGATAGAGTCCCCTGGAGACTTTTCCCATGGCGCTCAAACCACCGAGCCAGGCTGCCATTCTGAGGATGAACACAAACAGTGCGCCGAGGCAGGTGAAGCCTGGGAAGGGAAAAGTCCAAAGCTATGCCCAGGTTTGGGGGATGAGCTTAGGTGGGGCTCAGGGGTTAGGGGCAAGAGACAGATGAAAACTTGAGGAGACACTAGAATTAGCATTGGGGCTGGGATTGGGAGTTAGAGGCAGTTAGAGGTATCAGGGTTGGGGGTAGAGCTCACACAATAGCCTGAAGGTGGCAGTCCCCATCGGCCTCCTGCAGTTCCACACGGAGGATCTTCCTCAGTAGCCTGTTTGGGAGTGGTTGTCTATAGAGCTGAGTACAGCAGGTAGAGCTGGAGGGCAGTGGCAAGCCTGCAGAACAACAGGGTCCTGTCTTCAGAAAGGTCTGGAGCCACAGCTGCTCTATGAAAGTTGAACTTTCTGCGTCCCATCCTTTCTAGTCCATCCACTCATCGTTCTATACCCTCCAAGAACTTACCTGTTCCAGGGTCTGGGCTCAGAAGCAACAGTATCCATAGGAGGCTGCTGGTGGGCGAGAGCCCCTCCATGCCGCTCACCTCCTTGCTTCTCTCTCCTCCTCTCCCTACCTTTTATCTAGTTGCATTTTGCCTGGGGCACTAGGTGAGTCAGAGACAGGTGGCAATACCTTGCTTATCTTGTGATAGCTCTTGGCCTGCTGTCACCATCCCCAGCCCTTTCTCAACCATCATCATTTCCCAGGGGTTCCTAAGCCCCAACAGAGAACACTGAAGAGAGGTAGTGAGTGATGTAGGGGCTGATGTTACAGCGGCTTAGGACAGCCACGATCCACTGGGACACCTACTAATAGGCATTTACAATCATACGCATAGCCACACATTCATCAGTCATACGTTGGTCACGTAACCTCATAAAGTCACACCCATGACTGTATAATCATAGACAAAATCATACAGCTCCAGTTATACCCAAAAGTCCCACTGCAATACATTTGCATTTCCACCACCATCCCTCTGTGCTATCGTATTACATATTCTGACAGAAGAGTTTATGAGTGGGTAGGAACAGAAGGCAGGCCAGCACTAACCTGCCTTTATCTCCTTCTCCCTACTCTCTGCCCTGGCCTGCCTACTTATCAGGAGAAATTGATAGGACTGGGTCCCTAAAACAGACTCTTCTTGGCGAAGGGGGGAGACTTTCGTCATGAAGAAGAGGTAAAGGGTGGTAGAGGAGGAGAAATAAAAGCTCTCTGATGCCTGACTGCTGATGTTTAAACAAGTGAAAGGGGGAGGGATATCGTGGCACGTGTCTTTATTTCCAGCATTTGAGAGGTAGAAGCAAATCACTATGAGTTTGAGGCTAGCCTGGTCTACATAGTGAGTTCCAGCCTGGGCTACATAATGAGACCCTGTCTCAACAAACTCCCAGAAGATGAGAAAGCCCCTTCCCCAAATCTCACCTTCTTGCTTCTGCTTGGTCTTGTTCCATGGATGCCAACTTGTCAGTGGGAGCCTGGGGGTTTCCAGACTTAGTCTCTGGCTTGTTGGAGACATCAGACTCAAGAGCTAAGTTAGGTCTCTTTTGATTCAAATTTCATCCTCTTTATACTCTGGGCTTGAAGGAACATATCCCTCCCAACCCAGGTTCAGAAATACCCATTTCCCCAAACTCTGAGCACCCCATTCTATTCCCTTCCTTCTCTTCCATGCAAAAGCCCCGCTCATCTTGAGGCAGTTCTTTCTGGAAAGCTATAATCTGCTAGGGGTGGGGCACGCTGGTCGGGTTAATGGTCCAGATGCCTAATCTGGGTATTTCAATTTTCAAGTCCTGTTCTGGATTTGAAATACAAACTGAGCTATAACCCTAAGAATCCACCCCTTATCTATATGTTGTGTTCTCTGCTCAGAGGCCAATTATCTTCTGTAGATAGAGCTCTTGGACTGCCATGATCTCTGAGCAGCTTGTTCTGCTATAGCTAGGCTGAGAATCTAAGTCTTGCCTCCTCCTGTCTTTTGGACACTGTCTCAGAGGCCTTCTGACTGTCTGGAAGGATGAGGCTCAGTGCTAGACAAAGCCTTTGAAGGGGTCTTTGATGCAAACACGGTGAGGAGATGGCTAAAGTTTGCACAGTTTTAGGTATTTGGAAGTAATCACAACCTAGAGGCTACTCATCCTGAAGTTTTGGTACCTGAGGCTTCAGGGTATCTCTTACTCCCTTTCTAGACCTTTGTTCCAAGGCTTGGGTGTAGCACCCCCCCAAAAAAATCCCCCAGGTTGTATCATCCTGTCTTATTTGTTTTGTTAGCTAGTTGCCTGCCATTTGTGAGCTCTTCTGAACTTGTCAATCTAGAGATCTTTGGAAAGGAGAAACATTTTCCTGGCTGTGTACCCATTTCTTCTTTTGTGTCTCCAAAGATATAAAGGCCAAGCCTTTTTTCCAGCACAAATGGCTATGGCAGGGGCTGTGCCAGGCTAAAAGTCAGCTGTCTCCCTTTTCTGGTGTTGGAGTGGATGTCTATGGGGACTCTTGCTACTGCAAGAGTTGGTTCCAGAGTGATTTGGGTTGAGAAGATAAAAATGGGTGGCAGGACTCTTCTAGGGACGCCAAGTATCTTTAAAACTGGGTTCAGGGGCTGCCAAGATGGCCATGGTGACAAGCCTGAGGACCCGAGTTTGAACCCTGGAACCCATACGGTAGAAAGAGAATGGACTCTCTTAAGTTGTCCTTTGACCTCTGCGTGCACATGCACTGTGGTGGGTGAGCACACACACACACACACACTCGTAATGAAAAAAATAAGAAACAAACAAAAAAAGGGATCAGACTGGAGGGAGCCGGTTTGGGGTTTTAGTTGTAGGAAAGGCTTTAAACCATTAACCCTTGTCAGTCTCTTGAGAAGACTGTTGAGAGGCAGCTTCTAGGAACTGGTCCTTCCTCTCGCTGACTCTGTAACTTTGGCTAGAATGCTTTAGATTCACTCTTAGGAAGGGAAGATTCTTCAGACGTTTGGCCAAGTTCCAGCTAGAGGAAGGCAATAACAGCTGGAGTTGTGGGAACACTGATAAGTGGGGGAAATATGTGGCCTACTGTGTGGGTACTTTTGGGGAGGGTGTGGCAGGGAGCCAGTCACTGATAGTAATTAGAAGATGACGATAATTAGGGGCCCTTAGGTGCAACGGAGGCCTTGACATGCAAGGGCATCCTACCAGGGAGGGACGCCCTGTGGGTAAGAGAACAGCAGGTGTGAAGTGGGATTCCCAGCACCAATGGCGGCTGCGGCGGTAAAGTCAGGAAGGCAGTGGGCGTGACTTTAAATCTTTAATGCACCGGCTGTCTGTGCAGCGCTGGTGGGGGTGCGACAGAGGAGACCACGACCTGAGCGCTGGGGAGCAGGCCTCAGGCCGCTCGACAAACAGCTCATTAGGCCCCGCAGAGGCTCCAGCTTCTGCTCCCGGGGGTGCGCCGAGCTGTAGGGCGACCCGACAATGACATGAGGCCGGGCAGGGGCTCCTGAACTCCCCCACATCCGTCCTCCGACACTAAAACTCGTTCATGCCCCCGCGAGATCGCAGCCCCCTCACCTCCGATCCCTGCGCCACATTCGCAGCCAAGGAAAAAAGTAGAAGCAGCCCCAATAGATCCTGCAAAGAGAAGGCAGAGCGGGACCCGGAGGGGCGGGGCTGACCCACAGACCCCACCCCTGGAACCTAGCCCGCAAAGAAGCCCCGCCCCCAGGGGCTGGCCATCCGCAGCCCACGCCCCTCTAGGGCCCGCTCTGCC
>LOJH01004796.1:0-29582 GCA_001685095.1 Ellobius talpinus
ATGAAAATAGATCCATATCTATCACCATGCACAAAACTCAAGTCCAAATGCATTCACACCATTTTTGTAAATATTGCTGGAAAGAAATCTGGTGTTATTGTAATCAAATTTTGTTCATCAAATATAAAACAATATTCCCCATGCTTTGTTAGCCAGAATAATCATATACTAACCAGAGTGAGTTATCCTTTCCTATTAAGAGGATGATTTTTGAAAACCGAGACAGATTATTTCTGGTGACCTTTAGAGGGGACTTAATTGTTCCTGCAAATTGGAAACTATTAGTATTTTCTTGATGGCCTCATACCTTCCTCTTTTTTCTTAACCAAATGGAAAGCTTGTGAACCTAAATCCATTTCTCAGATCAAAGTACATGTGACCAGTACTTAGCTGATATCATAGATTGTACAAAAACATCTAGCCTTCAACAATCTATAAGCAACAATATCTGAAATTAGAGAAATAATTTCATGGTTCTAATATAAATGGGAAAAAACTCACATTGAGCCAAAAATCAAGTAATAAAATCAATTCTTGAGGTGAGAAAATATCTGGTATTTAGTGAGAACCTTATAAAAATGTAAAGATTAAAAAATATAAAAGCATAATGAAACTAAAACCCTACTTAAATTTTGGATTCTATATTCTTTTCTTCACCTTAATCTCAACCCTGAAGGAGAAAAAGACAAAAAAGGAGACTCCATGAGGAAATTATAGAATAATATTATAAAATTATAAAAGTTTCTTGATTAAAAAATATGCTAGTTGTTATCTGGAGAGAAGTCTCAGTAGTTAAGTGAATTATTGCTCTTGCAGAGGACCCTAAGTTTCCAGCTCCCACCTGGTGGCTCATAACCATCTGTAACTCCAGTTTCACAGAATCCTATGCTTTCTTCTGACTTGTGGCAGGCATGTATATGGCAAAACACTCATCTACATTATATAAAATAAATAAAGAGGGTTCCTATTCCAGAAGTGTCTCATCGGTCAATTTAATTCTCCAGTTCATATTATCACATTTTTTAGTGCTCCACATACATGTACTGAACACTTTAAATATGTATTTTGTTAGTATATATCATAGGGTGGTAAAAGTACATTTTGTTTGTGAATTGCTTGGTTCCATTATAGAACCAAGAAAAATGATCAGTTTTTATGATATTCTTGAATAAAGTCACCTGGCACAAGTCATTTATTAATTTTAGGGAGTTCAGTTTGTCTAATGTTTTACTCCATTTTAGCTAAACTTAAAAACAATGTTACTGCTTGAAAAAAATTTATCCCTTTCCAATTTTAATGAACTTTATTCATGTCACATGCCTTACTGAATTTGGTAGGACTTTCAGTTCAGTGATAACTAGGAGATGTGAAAGTTAATCTTATTGCCTGGGAGATAAGCTTTCACATCTTTTTATATGTATGTGACTATAAAGCATAAGGTATATTCATATATTATATCCATGTTAAGAATACAATATATATTTGTTATGTTATTGCAATATATTGATCATTTTAAACATTCATATTAATTATGATATAATTACATAGCTGTTAATTCATATTTTTATTATATTAGTATTAATTTTTTAATATATTAGACAGTCATGATTCCCAATTAATGCACGTGAGGAACTTTTTTACACTTACTGAGAAATTTTGTAATTGATGTTGATTATTTGATGTTTTCAGAATTTCTATTTATTATAATAACATAAAATCTTTTCTCCATGCTTTTGTGATCAACTTGAAGTTCATGTCTAAGGTGTATGACATGACATATTTTCTTTCACAAATAAAGTGTTACTCATTTCAGCCAACATGATTAAGTCTTACTGTATACATTTTTTAAGCTTTCTCAGTTACTTGTTTTGTTTTTCATTTAGGATTTGTGCTTCTTAATGCAACTAGGATAAGCATGCCTTGAAAGTTGGTTTAACTTAGGCATAGCATGTTTTATAATCATGATTTGTTAATGCCATGTACTTTGGTGAGTACATGAATATTATATTCTGCCAAACTTGATCAGTTTAAGTGTTTGATTGCTTAGGTGTATTGATTTGTTTATTTATTCCAAAAGTAAAGAATTTCCAAGTATTATTGTTACAAAAACTAAAATAGCCATACCAAAAGAAAAAGTGCAAGTCACATTCAGTTTTGTTTTTTTTAACTTCAGATCTGTTTTGTTATGACACAATACTGACGGACTCTGCAGAGAGTTAAAGAGCTGTAAAGTTAAAGGCCTGAGCTCATTTTTGTCTCTTCTAAGATTTAAAACCTAAGAGACATTCCTGTATAAAGCAGAACACAAATTTTAAAGTTAAGTTTTTTATATTATCTGGAAGAGAGTCTCTGTCTAAATTTAATTAATGATGATGATACTTCTGACTTACTTTTTTTTCTTTCACAGAAAAATACTGTTATTTTATAGGCAGACGATGTTAAATGAATTTTCAGTCACCCCCAAGCATTAACAGTCTCTATTAAACCTGTGTGTTCTTTAAGAGTGAATTAGTTGTATGTTTGTAAAAAAAAAAAACAAATGACTACTCTGTGCTAATTACACAGAAACTAATACAGTCTCTTCCTTCCCAAGTTACTTTAATGAATAAGTAGACATCATTCCAAACATTTGCACTTTTTTCCAATAAAATTGTAAGCTTCTAATTTTGCAGCTTTTAAAGCTCTGGAATTATAAGCAATGCATTCTCTGTCTTTCTTTCCCTCCCTCTATCCTTTGCCTCCTTCATATTTTGTTTCTCTTTTCTTTTTCCCAATCATTTTCTTCAGCTTGTCCCCTCTGCTTTTTTTCTTGTTCTTTCCCTCACCAAATCATGTTTTCTCTCCATTTTCCCACCTTCCTCTAAACATTTGTAGGTAACAGTACAGATGTGTTGTGTTCACACACACCAGTGCATGCATTTATGAACACACAATGTTTTATAATCCTTTATTCAAAGAGAGAATGTACTTTACTAACATGCGTGGATTTTCAGAAGCTGTCCTAAAGATGAAAGGAGAAAAGTTTTCTGTCTTTATCCTATGTATCACCTAACAGGAATTATACTTAAGCTTCACCTAATTAAAACCATTGGAGTCATAATCCTATTTATAGTGACACCAGTATTTTCTAACTAACTTCCAATTTCACTTTACTCTTTTCCTTTATTCTTAACATACTGGACTCTGTCACTCTGAAGCCTTTTGAGATTATTATATTTGCTTTTTTCCTGGCAGTAATAATTAACTGGATACAGATTTTCACCATCTTAAATAACAAACTATATTTTATGAAGTTTATGCTGTTCTCAAGTTTGTGGATGCTCTTAGAATTAGACAGTACATTTGTAAATATTGTGCCATCTATTTAGTTAATTTATATTCATTTTACTGGGAGGAAAAGTTTCCTAGAAGTTGTTAGTTTGTTATTATGGGAATAAAATGAAGATGCTCCACTGAATCCAGATTCAGGTACATGATGATGACAACTACAGGCCTCCAATTGTTATCTAAGTGCAATTAGAGTGAAACATGAATCCAAACAGTTCACCTAATCTTGCATGTAGCTTATAAAGGTCACTGTGATAATCATCAAAATAAGATGGTTACAGATTAGGAAAATTGTGAGTCACTTTTTATAATCTCAGTCTTATAAGCAGACAAACTTTATATTTTCATTAATTTTCCTCAACCCATTTTGGTTTTCCCAGTAACACTTCCTGTAGAGAAATCAATTCAATTATTGCATAGAAGGCAAAACAAAAATAAACGTAAAATCCCTACAGTTTTTAACTAGCTTTATTTATAAAGAAATCGTATATTTCACTGCACTGAACCTTACCTTGGCCCTCTTGTTTCATGGGTTGCATGCTCCGCATGTCTGATACTTGTATGCTGGATGGTCTTGTACTAACCCATCGCTTCCCCAGCACCTAATTGTGTGAAATGAAGGAATGTAGAAAACAGGAGAAGCATTGTCACTGAGTCAGCTGCACGAAGAAGTAACGCGTGTGAATGTACAGTATCGGGAAATCTATGAAAGATCCAGTCTATTTCTCCCAAAAGACTCTGTTCCAAGATACAAGGAGAATTCAGTTCTTGTTGGCAGGCCTCCATGTCAGTTTGGAAGCAGTAAAAACGACAAGACAGGCTTTTCAATGTCTTTACCCTTAACACTTAAGTAACTTTAAACATTTTTTATTTCACCCTGTCTTAAAGATCGAGAAGGTGCTATCTATTCCCAATGGATTGTTTGCATCTAAGTTTTGTAGTTGGGATGTAGTTTAAGAATGAATTAAAAATAAATTCAGCCATTCATGACATGCTGTATCTGTTCCTAGTAAAATTTTGAGGAAAGGCCATCAATATTTTAATGGAGCAGATGACTTTACATGATGTTATACCAGGAAAAGCATAGAATCCCAGCAGATAATGCAATTATGTATAAAATGAGTGTTATTAAATAATGCACACTTTTAATATGGAGAAATTAGGTCATTTTCCCACTCCTCCCACAAATATTCAATCTTAATATCTGTGTAATGAAACAATATAGATAGTGTTATTCATCCTGGTACTAATGGATAATGCCAGTTATGACAGGTTCATTGTTTACTTTAACAGGTAATTTGTGGACCGGAATCATTTAATTTTTCTGAGTACATAATTACATGTCAGCAATTTCCAATTTAATTAAAATGTACAAATCTGAAAATTAAGGGAATTTTTGAATTATTAATCATTTTTTCACTAGGAAATCTTGTTGCTCTGCAGGAGATTTGTCCAGTGTACAACTATACGTATTTTTTTCCTTCTCGTTCACAGACAGACAATTTTCCCGCAGAGCCCAATTACATGGGCAGCAGGCAGCAGTTTGTTCAAAGGTAAGGCCTATTAAATAACTTTCTCAGCTTCTCTATTTGCATTTGTGTCAAAATTGCTTTGCAAGAGACTACACTCCAGGTTTAAACTGGTCGAGACAACACTCTCTCCTCTTTTTCTTTATATGTATTTCAGTAGCTCCACGTTTAAGGACCCAGAAAGAGCCAGCCTGAGAGACAGTGGGCACGGGGACAGTGATCAGGCTGACAGTGACCAAGACACTAACAAAGGCTCCTGCTGTGACATGTCTGTTAGGGAGGCACTCAAGATGAAAACTACTTCAACTAAAAGTCAACAACTTGAGCAAGGTGAGTGATGCCTTCCAGTGCTTACCACGTGTAAAGCTTAAGCTATCTGCATAAGCCTACGGGCACTAGCACAGCTGTTTGTCACAGTGGACTAGACTGTTGATAATCTATCAGAGAAAGTGCGAAGCCCACGGTGATCCTCAACTGGAAAGCTTTTCCTTATCACAGACACAATGGATAGTGCCCACGGACCTTCTTAAAATGGGAACTTGTCTCTTCACACTAGGTCTGATTTTATGGCTGTTTCCTGACCTGGTCTAATTCGGGTTTGACTAACAAGGAACATTTGGCATACACCAGCTTAATATTTAGAAACATTATGCTATCATTATATATTATTAAAATTGGAAAACAATTTTAGATTAAAGAACTTGATACAGATTTTATATTTCTTATCCATGTTGGCTTATTTTTAACTTTGATTATACTTTCAAAATAGATTTTCAAGAATGCAATAATACTTGAGAGAGATTCAGCTGCTCTGAATTTACATCTATATGTTCTCATAGACATCAAATAAACATAAACTTGTTTACACTGATATAGATGAAAAATAAATATAAGGTATTATGAATGGATTACCCTTCTAAACGATTATCTTCAGTACATTTCATATAACTTCATGCTAATTTTGATGTTTTAGTTATTACAGATACTATAAGACATTTGGTAATGATTCCTTAGCAATCACAGACAACTAAGATACTCTCCTGTGTAAGGCAATGTAGAGATTTTAATGCTATTTTGTATACATTGAAAAGAATTGTCCATAAATCAAACTTTATAAATATATGCTAATTAAATTACTTGAATATTCGTCTTCAAGATATCAACAATATTTATGTATGTTTAAAATATGCTAGCACAGATCCTTCTAGTGAGAGATAACAGTCAAGGGCATGTAGCTTCTAGATCATTAGTGGTGGTTCTTGCAAAATAAGTTTTTTGTCTGCATTGCAGTATTACTTTAGGGATTTTTCAAATCATAATGAAACTTCAATATAAACATGCATTCACCTACCTGTCAAAATGTCTATGCCTACTTATTTAGATATATTCAAAACCAAAGGAAATGCATATTCAGCATAGAACAAGAAATAATTGCTCACCCCCCAAAATGTTATTGTATTTAAGGATGAGCTCACATAAATCCTGGTTTAAATAATAAGGTTTAGATGAATGGCTATTTCTATGTATTCACCATAACAGCAGGGTGGGTGGAGAAACAACACTGTCTTAAAACTTCTTCTCATTAGAAGAAAATAGAATACTTCTTTAGTATGGACACTTCCTAGAGCCAAGGATGATTACCTGAGGAGACTTAAATGGTGATAGTAGACTGTGTCTCTACAATTTATACAAACATTTGAGGCACATTTTACTACTGGATTTCATTATATGAGCACACAGCACAAAACTGACCCATTTGCATGTGTGGTGAATAAGAAGTGCAAGAGGTAACACTGGGAATATAGTTTTCAAGGTGATAAACACTAAATAAAGTTCATATAGGTTGTGACATATTTGTAAGGTATTTATTAATAATAAGCATAACAAAAAACCCAGTTACCATTGCAAACATTAACTCTGATTCCTTTCTAGACATTAATCCATAACAGTGTATTTGGTATATTTTCTCATATAGAAAATGAAATGTCTAGCTAATCATGCCTGAAAATATATATTATAGTAAAATACTGCCTTCAACTTCTATATCAAAAAATAATGTCTTAGCACTATGACTATCATTCTTAAAAGAATGCCCAAGTACTCATATATTTCAATGGCCATTACTCACAAAACAATTGCTGTGACAAGAGTGAGGTGCTGATAGTAATGTCTCTTGTAAAGAAAGTCATTTGTACACATTGCTGTGAAATTCACAGGAAAGCTTCATCAACTGTAAGGCAGACTTAGGAGATCTGTGTGATTTATGCAGGAAGGAACACTGACTTCTGTTTTAAAAAGATAATGAGTTTAGCTCTAATATTTCCTTTATTTGTTCTTCTATTCATTTTTCTATTCATTACTTTAATAAATATCTATTTTAATATAAAAATTTTAAAAGCATAATAAATGGCCCTGGATGCTGACTGCAAATAATCATATGTAACTAGTACAGCTGAGATCTCTCTTCTCCATCTACCTTATTTGCCTGTCTCTCTGATGTATAAGTATGTCTGTTTTTTCCAGCTATTTAGATTCAGAGAACAGAATTAGAATTTACTATGTTTTTACTGATAAGCATATATAGTGGAAACTTTATTACAACATAAGACAATTTGACCTGAAATATCTTTAAAAAACATTCTCCTTTTATCTTACATAGGAAAGTAAAGGTTATTAGAATTTATCAACTTGTTTAAGAGGCTAAAGTTTAATAGTAGGCATATATATGAGAAAAAGAGGATTATTTTCTATAAAACTTTTCCTCAAAATGGAAGAAATTTGTTTCTGTGGCCATTTTGATTCATGTTAATTGATTTGATGAAGTATCAAGAAACCATTAATAAATAAGTTAATACCTGAGTTGATGTTTGCTGAGCTAGGCAAGGAAATCAGAGAACCTTGTGTGCACCTATTCAGCACGAGACACTCACTTTATTTAGTTAAGTATTATCCATTTAATCTTATACATTTATTTTCATAGCACTTGCCAATAGCTAAGTCGTACTGCTCACACTAATGAATGTATGTACTTTTAATGCATGCCCAGTTGTAAACAATGAAGGCATTACTTGAATGAAAACTATATAGGACATCAAAAATACACTTTCAGAGCCGACTTTTCATCTGTGTTTCATACAGTTTACATGATGAACACTTTATTCAGAAGAAATTGCGAATGCTGGGCAAGTATATTGTTGTTTTCTTGGTCAATATAATCTGCTAATTTGTTTGAAAAGCATCATGACATGCAGTGCCACAAATACTTGAGTGAATACGTGGGGAGAAGACAGGTTTCTTTACTGATGATGACAGCCATGTCCAAATAATGATCTCATAAAGAGTTCAAATATTAAATCCTAATTTTCAGTACACCCAATAATGTCTAAAGAAAACTAGAATAGAAATTATATAAAAACAACTTATTTACTTATTTGTTTTACAAAATTTAAGATAATACTTTACGTGACTTGATTTAAAAATCATCTCCATATTGTATTTTATTTTCTTGTGTCATTTTCTTTGGATTATTTTCTTGTTTAAGGAACGTATCTTTAGAAAAATAACATTTTTTTTCTTAATTATATTATTTCAAACTCATAAATGAAAAGAAATTTCAAAAACATTCTTAATACTTTCAATGATAATGATGATTTTCTTTCTGAGGTGACAGACTTCTTGAGATTTTGCTTTAATTAATTTAAATGATCCTTTTTTTTCTCCACTTTGGTGGAGTTAATTTTTTTCATCCATCCAATGTGCTTCTGACAGTTCTGTGTTTTTGCTGCCATCAGCTTAATACCAAATAGAGAGCACTAGTATGCATTGCCCATTAATTTAGCAAAAACACTTGAAAGGATTCAGCAGCTAATTGCAGGTGTGATGTATTGTAAGGCAGTTGACGATAGCTTTAAGGATTTTATGTTAAGTAAAACCTCCAGGAGACATAAGCTATTTTAGTTTCATTTACCATGGTTTAAAAAATTCTTAAAGAATGTACTTAAGTTCTTTTTATTTTGACTGCGTTTTGTACCCTCCTTCTGCCTTTGTTTAATATATTTAATATATTTTCCACGCGCCCTTTCAGAACTCATCAAATAATACAGGCATACAAGTGAGGGGATGCCTGAAAGGCTGACAGACAGTTAAGCAGCAAGCCAAGGAAAACAAGCTAGTACAAGTTTAATGGCAAATCTGCTTAGTAAGAGCAGTAAATATTACTATTATTCTCAATAAACCATTTTATGGAGACTAACAAGAAATTGACCAAAATACATCATTTTCCTTTCATTGATTAACATTTTAGTATAAAATTACTTACATCAAAAGCCAATAAAGTACATACAATGCTGGTTTTATTGTAAAGGTGAGCCACATATAGATTTGCTAATAATAAATCGATTTCAAGAGTTTTTGAAGCAAATTTAGATGTGTTTCAGAATACTAGTCACACTTTGATTTCTTCAAAGGAGTATTTACCTTTGGATTCTATCCTTAGACATCTTAGAAATGACTTTAATGTTAACAGTAAGGTTTTTTCATCTCAAATGATTTGTAAACATTATCTAAATGAGAGTCATTTTGTTTGGTTCCTGAATAAAGAAACGGATGTCTTCATAAACACTTGCTAGTCACATGCCTGCCCGATGTAAGTTTTGAGTTTTCCAAGGATAAATAACACATGTGATTTTTTTATGGCTCACTGATGCCAAGTCAGAAGAAGCTAGCAGAATAGAATTTTGTTTTGCAATTTTATTGGCAACATGCACCAAAAGTGGCAGGGTCCACATCACAGAATCTAAGACCTCTTTGGGAGAAGTCCAGCTGTACCAGGTTTCCAGTAACTCTTCTGCTTCCTAGGTGCTGTTAGGTTGCAATTTGTTCTCATAGCTCATTTTAGAAGACACTTTCATAGGTTGTCCTAATATATGGATATTCTATCCTTTCTCTACTTACAGAAATCTTGCCTTTTTAAATTGCAGTCTACTAAGACAGACCCCACGCCAGGCAGAGACGGTGCACACCTTTAATTTTAGCACTTGGGAGACAGGGACAGGCAGAGCTATATGGAGTTTGAGCCCAGCCTGATCTACAGAGCTAGTTCCAGGAGAGTCAGGGCTACACTGAGAAAGCCTGTCTCACAAAAACAGAAAAAAAATTAAAAAAGCAGACTTCACAGTAGAATCCTTGATGAAAGCAATTATTAAAATTTCACTAAAAAATGAGACTAAAAAGTCAAATGTCTTCATTTGATACAATTTATTCCATTGTGCAACCTTAATTGTGTCAATAATTGACTTTCCTCTCCCTAAAGAACATTTTAAAAACTTCAGAAACTAAAGTTACTGTTTCTTGTCTGATTCGTTTAGTATTTGAATTTCTCTTGTGGGCTCTATAATCAAAGTACATGTAGGTTATGTTAAGTGACTTGCCTTTGTTTTCTGATTTTTCAGTTTTGTTGAGACTGATCCCTTCCTATCAAATCACCTACCCTAATTTCCTGAATATGACTGTATTTCCACTGTCTTGTTAATTATACCCAAGGAGAAGACAGTTTAGGAAGTCTTTAACATGTCCTTCGCCGTAGGGAACTAGTCAGGGAAGCTGTAATGGAAATAAGAGGTGGAGTTAAGGCTATTGCTCACCTAGGCAAGGATAGAATCCAAATTCCAATTTGGGAGTGAACCATGTATCTAACCTACTTCCAAAATTCTCTCTAACAAGGAACTTCAGTTAGGCCAACAAATCTGTATTCTCAAGTGTTCTGTGTTCTTGTTTCTGTAGTTCTGACTCCTTCCTCTTCGAAACTTTCCCAGGGGTACAGAAGCAAATCCACTTCCACACAGCAAGAAGAGGTCATGACCTAGTTCATCCTCTTAGCAGCCACTTGCCAATCTATGATGCTAATAAAAATAATGCTGCTATAAACTCATTAACAATAAATTTTTCTTAGAAAGGAAATTGAAAATTATTGTTTTATACGAAGAGTGAAAATAAGCCATTGAATATTTAATGCTTGGAAAAAGTTATGTACAAAATTTGAAAGACATTACTTCCTCAAAGGAGACATTTTAAAAATTCTATTATTTGCCAAGACTTGCAAGGACTTTGTACTTATGTAAGATTTTTCTGATACCATTCCTATCCTCCAGCTTCTTAGCATAAATAGTCCACATTTCTTGGCTGCCTTCTAGGGATTTCAGCGTTCACCTGATCTTCTTTTGTGTAGGAAAAATAGAAAACATCCAGCCTACTGTGAACTTTATACTTTGGCTTTGTTTGTTTACTCGTATAGCTGTGCTGTACTTCAGTGAACTAAGTTTCAGAGACCGCCTTTCCTCAGTGATGATATCTGCTTCCAGTATCCAGCAGCTGATATCACACAGGCAGGGTTCATTCTCTTGTATTTTTGCTTATTCTAAGCACTCCTATGAGTAGTGGAAAGATTGATGATAGAGTCAATGTCATTTTGTGAATGTTTTCTTTTAAAATATATATATTCTTTTAGTATATATATATATATATATACTATTTTTCCTAAAGAACCCTCTCACAAATTGAGATCAACTACTTCTCTAATCTAAAAGGAAAGCCTCCCTTATTTTAGAATTATTATACTTCACAAACAGCAGGGGAAAGGCAAAGATCTACTTTTTTGTGGGTTTTAAAACTATTCTTTTAATATTCAGTATACTTTTTTGAAATTAAGAATATGACTTTCAACTGCAAGCATTCACCAGAAATTTTATCTTCTCTATTAATATATCGGAAATAAAATAATTTTGTTTAATAAATAGACCTAAAACTACCCCCTGAAATTTTGTATTTCTTCACTTTGATAACAAAACTCCAGCATAGAGGTTTTTTGATATCTAATCAAAGTGGCACTATCAATCATTAAGTTTAGAAGAAAGCTTCCATGTGGAGTCCCGCTTTTATGAGAAGACAGATCCTCTAGAAGTCATAGAAGTAGCAAAGATAGTACCTTCAGTTTTACAAGTTTTCTAGGCCAAAGATATTTCTATTCTACACTGTCATTCTTTAAGACACAATTGAAAATTCAGTCCCTAATGGTCACATTAGACCTTCTATTTCTTGTGAATGTGAAGATTTAAGTAGTCAAATTTTACAGCTTGATTGTAGATTACAGAGCATATTATTGTATGAAACTCCCAAGGGATAATGACACATATTGTTCTAGATGCAGTCATGGACAATATTGTACTATTTATTCCCAAAGACTAGGACTGTGTGCATTTCTTACTGTGCACAACAACTATACTTTTCCCAACTTTTGGTCTCTGACATAGAGGAATGGTGCATGCAGAGGGGTTTTCATTCGTTTGCTTACTCATTCTGTTGATAAAGACTAACTCTGCTAATGGGTAAAAGGATGTGCTAAGGTCCAGACTGAATCCTCGAAATCATACACTATTGAAGAGAATTTGGCATATAAACTATGATATCAGAGTAATGTGATTGGTTTTTCCATAAAGAGTGAAATTTTGGAAGGAAAATCCCATCCAGATTAAAGACTGTGAAGGTTTCTGAAGTAGAAGACGTCTGAGCAAATCCTTCTGTTAATCTGGCAGAGTGAAGCTGGAGGAAGGGAGGTGACAGGGCACTCTCAGAAACACAGATGAAATCAAGAAATGTGTGAAAAGTTGCTTTCAGGAGCAGGTGGGTAGGAAAGTGGGAGTAGGAGTGGCAGATGTGAACTGGGGAGGTGGCTGGAAGCCCAGTGACATGAAGCATGATGGAGGATCACTGGAGCATCAGCAGGAAGTGGTTCAGACTTTCATTTTAGAGAGCTTTTTGTTTTGTTTTGTTTTATTTTGTTTTCTGGCAATGTCTTGGGAGACAGGAAGACAGCTAGGATGAAAGGAAAAAGACAGTTCAGTCATTGAAGAGGTAGCAGGAATGAACACAGAAGAAGATTAAGAAGTTTTGGTGCTTGCATTAGAGCTATAACAAATTATTATTCAAATGTGACCTACCTAAAAGCTCAGTACAGCAAACATTTCAGCGTTACATTTCTCTAATTGATCAATGCTTCTTTTAATAGAAATTAGTAAATAGTTAATTAGATGAGACTTTATCATTCAGTCTCAACAGTGTCACCTGAAAATAAATAAAAGCCTTCACACATTATAGAGAGCCTCCCTAAAGCAGGATGGTAGTTTAAACTCAGTAAATTGTTTAAGTTTATAAGTGCAACTTCTGGGACTCAGTAGGCAATTATTCAGATTGCTAAAGTGGTGAAGAAAGGGTGAATTTACACAGAAAACATTTACTTTGGACATAGTTTAGAAACATTTGAGACACTAACGTGGAATTATCAGTGCAAGCATATAAAATTTCATTTGGTAATCAGAGAGGTCGAGATATAGAAACAGGAAGACATTTGGATAACTTATATTTGAATCCAGTTAACTTGCTGAGAATTTTTGTTTGAAAAGAAACATGGACCAGATTAGAATCTACAGAACTCAATATTTTAAACTTCAGAAGACATAGAATCAAATAATCATTTTCCTAGGAAAGGAAACGATTAATGTGTTCTGGGTGACTCCAACATCTGGGGACATCTACTCAAATGATTTAACTATAGCCTAGAGTTTTCAGAATTTGACAGTTAAATACAATTGGTAATCAAGTCAAATCAATACATTTAGTCAGGCAATGCTGTTTTCTTCAAAAATAAAATGATACTGATATGATTATATTTTATGGGTCACTAACTAAATTTGGACTCAGTTTGAAATGTGTGATTTAGCATCCTGGCCTTATGGGCACCAATTACGCTTTCTTTTGAAGAAAGGGACAATCATTGAAATACTACACTTGGAATTTTTAGCACCTCTTTTCGTTGTGTGCACTACCCAGCAAGAACTGCTCTAGCTGCTGTGTTGACTCCTTGTTCAGAATTTAATGAGTTTCTGGTATGTGGAAGTCACTCTTTCAAACAGGAAGGACTGAGGAGAATAAGCAGATACTCCAGCTCACACAGAACTTGATTCCTACGAAGATGGTATTTTCTTGTGACTTCTCCGACATTGTGGAACCTATAGAATAAGTGAAAAGAGTAGATAATTCCACACTTAACATAATGTGACAAATAAGGATGGTAAATTGAGGGCTGTAAGGCTTGCAAAATGGGCCACACAACCTTTGCAATTGTTTAATATAATTTAAACAAAAAAGAATTTGGGCTGAAATTTAAAGGATGCACATGACTTTTCTTCTGAGAGGTAATATAAACTCCATGAGTCATATAAACCGCCACTGGATATGCAAAATACATCCAGCCTTGAGGGATAATGAAGAGTTTAATGTATTTAAAAGAGAAGGGGCAGGAAGAAGTCACAACAGGAAGTAAAAGGTCATTAAGGAAAGGTGGGGGATGTTGGCTAGGAAGACACATTGTCCTAGTGGCTGAAAATAGTAAAAAAGAAACAATGTGAGACACTAGGAAACTCCTCCAAAATGAGGCTCACAAAACAGCTTTCCTCTGAAAACCGGCAGGTCACATTTGATTTCCCTAACAACAGCCATGACAGAGTTTTCAAAAATAAAATGAAGAGGCACGTCAGAAGCATGTACCATGGAAGTGGGCCAGAAATTGGAGGCCGTGTATCTGCCTTTGGAGAGACAGCAAATACTAGGGAAGGCGATGCGGCGGCCCAGTGGGTATGGAAAGAAAGGCAACTAAGAAAGAAAACCCCACAGTGGAAAATACTTCGATTATTCAGAGTGAAACTGTGATGATGTAAGAGCTCTAATCAGAAGGACACAAACGTGGTACTGGATTAGAGACAAAATACTTGTTGAAATAGTAGGGTTTCGAAGAAACTCTGTCTTTAACAGAGAGAAAGGAGAGACAAATGTGGCAAGGTGGAAGTGAAGGTTTAAAAGAAACACTGCTCATAATAGGTGTTTCTAAATCTTCCCCATAATGTCTGAGGCACGGTTGATCTTATTTCATTCTGCTTCCTGGAACATTTGTTATATAAGTGACAAGCAGATCTGTGAAAACCCAGAAATAATCAGGGAATTACAAAAGAGTCTGAGATGTGGCACTCATCTGTCAAAACAGGGGGGGCTATTGTTTTATACCCTGTAAAAGAAAAAAGTCGGAAACTTTGACACATCAAATCAGGCATATTAACATTCAAACTTCATTTTTCAATCTCTTATCTTAGAAACTTTTAAAAGCTGATATCGTGATATGCCTTGTAATTCCCAAAATAAGATAGTTGCTGGAAATAAGAATTTTTCATAACTGTGAAAAGTGATGTTTCCTCAACATATTATTAAAGATTGAGACCACAGCCTGTGGCAGCATCCCAACTCAACTGTGGTTTGTAGTGAAAAGCAGAAATATTCACACTAAATGGGG
This sequence comes from Ellobius talpinus, assembly GCA_001685095.1. NCBI lineage: Eukaryota > Metazoa > Chordata > Mammalia > Rodentia > Cricetidae > Ellobius > Ellobius talpinus. Next base: position 15,253 of record LOJH01004796.1, read on the forward strand.
TGAATAAATAACAGAAATACTAATTCTAGTCAGTTTCATCTAACATGAGTATTTTTATTTTTAAATTGTGCGTAAGGAATATACATACTTGTAGTGAATTTGTGTGCTATAGCCTTTTCTTCCTTAAATTCTTCAAGATCTGCTATAATGTTGAGCACTCTAGTGTTACTATAATGAAAAGTTATCTTCCCCAGAGAAATTCTTACAGCCATTGTGCTGTGAAATCATAGTAGACTATAGAGTTGAGGTCAGCAATGGGCTTAATAAAGGAAAAAAAAATCCGTTGCTTTGTAATAGTTTTAATATGATCAACATCTCTCTCTGGTAGGTTTAAGACAATATTGACCATCAAAATGGTTTAGCTACAGGATCATTCGGAGTAAAGCAGATAGGAACGGCCAGTCAGAAACAAGAGCACATCCTCTGAAACTATTTTTTAACAAGATATATATATTAAGTAAATTGATTTGCCTCCTCTAGATTTTCTTTTCTTTGAGCTTTTGAAATTCATAAGGAGAAAGACATTGATGCTACTTCTTTCTCTTTTTCTTTTTTTTCTTTTTGGTCTGGGCCTTGAGTCATTTCCTTTCTAATTTTAATTGTTTTGCTTGTTTATTACATACTGTACAGGATTCTTTATATAGACTGCAGAACTTTTACTTCTATATGTTAATAGTATTTAAGGAATTAAGAGCTGATGGCAAGAAATGCCCTGGAAAAATTTAATGTTTTCTACAGAACAATTTCATGAGACATATAAGTATTACTTCATACTGCTAAAATCAACATAAAGTAGATTGAACCTTAAGGAAATTTCAAATGGATTTTGAAGGTGGTTTTATGAGGCTATATATGAATTTTGCTCGAGCTTATCTTATAAACTTTAAATAATATTTCTATAAGTTAACATAGTAAAAAATACTATAGAATTCATGGAGATGATATTCTGACATTCTACCTACAATGTCCTTAGTATTCCAGGATATAAAGATTGTCAGTTAGCTGTCTTTTTATGTATATATTGTGCTATGCAAATATATAAATTAATTTTTGTAGAAATAAATAGAGAATATATTTGGAAAGACAGATTGAATTTTAGTAGTATCTTAATGTGGAGAATGAATTTGAGATAAAAAGTTACTTGACTATTTGAAGATGGAATAACCATAGCATCAAAGAGCTGGAGATTTGGCAAGTGCTGGTATAGCCTAGGAACAGATAACAAGCAGATATCCTTCACCTGAATTCTGGAGTGTAGAGATAGACTAGAGCAAAGCAGCTGTTTGTAGTCTAATTGCAGAAAAGCTTTACCGCTGTATTTTGGAGTATAAACCTGATTGTATTAATGGTTAAAAACTTTATTTTGAGACAAGATACTTAACCAGGTTTTAGAACTGACCAGATCGTATTTGGAAAGAAAGACTCCCATGGCCAAAGAGTTCTCACAATAGGTTGCAAAAGTGTAGAGCTATCATTACTTTACTTTTAGTTTTTGAATTTTAGTTGTGGCTTATAATTGCTTCAATCTAAACAATAAATAAAATACCTAATAAATAATAAATAACCCAGTATCATATAGTAGTTGATATTATCATATATTGTTGATAATACTCAAAGTGACTTTTTTATTTCATTTAATCTCAAATACAAATGGTGACCCCACCTTTATATATAAATATATATACTTATATATACATACATACACATGTACATATATGTGTGTATCTATACTTATATCTATATCTATATACTTTAGTGTAGCCCAGGCTAGCCTAGAATTGTAAAATGACCCACTTGCCTCTGCTTCTTCATTGACAGGATTAAAATTATATACCACCATTCCCACCTAGGCATGTAAATGTAATTTTAATGCTACTTTAGAAGGATTAAAAATTCATAACCTTTTAAATGTTATCAGATATTATAATCTGGTAGTAACAGGGAATTGAAAAGGAAAATATAAAAACAGAACATATATGGGCATCTGCTGTGAAAGACTGCACAAAGTGCCTTTAAACCAATAAGTCCTGCAGCACTAGATGTGGGTGCAAAGGCGGTTTGCCTATTAAAAGCCTGAGGTCAAGGGAGCCTGGCATGAGGCACTGCCTTTAGCAGAGCCTCAGTTCTTGTAGGATATGAGGACTTCATCCTTACTTTTTGTCCTAGTTACTTATTTACCAATTGCAATAATAACATGAAAGGCACATTTGAAAGCTAAAACGAATATTAATTCTAACTTAAAATAGATTATGACACATTAAGAATTAGAACTGACTTATTTCTGCCAACATAAATAGATTTATGAGTACTTCCATATCAGCTATAGTCAACTGATTTAACTCTGTTCATTATTATCATCACCATTATCATTATTACATTAAAATATTTTGCTTAATACAAGTTACAAGGTTTCAAGTCTCTGGGTTTTGATTGTTCCTTTGTGTGCATGCAGTATTTCCACATGCAGAACCTCTTAGACTTACATGGATGGCACTTCTTCTAAATTGAGGGAAATAAATAAAATCTGTTTTTAAAATATCACATTTATTAGGTTTTGCCATTAGAGGTATGATTAAGATTAATAAACTTCTCAAAATTCTGTTGTATAAATAAATTTTACTGCCCTGTTAGAGAATAGAATGTGTTATATTGTAGGCTACATATATTGAGAAAACTCAGCCCTGAAAACATATGTAATGTAATATAGATCATGGCATCTTATGTTTATGAATATATATGTATATACAGAATATACATATATGAATGTTACCAATAATTAATGAATAAAGAGGTCATGCTCTGAAAGAGAGTTTAGAGGCAGGAAAGAGGAAGGAGAAATGATATATCATAATCTCAAAAAGAAAAGAAAAAAGTTAAAAAAAAAACAAGAAAAGAAAATTCAAGTTCTTCATGTCCCTGTTCAGTGCCAAAGAAAAAGAAAATGCAGTAAAAAAAAGGTGTTAACAGAATTTGGCTCAACTCTTTGTTCTGTCTACCCCAACTCTGGGAGCGTCATAGCTCCATTTCCAACAGGAAATATCTCAAGCCAGCTCTTTATAATCCTACCATCTACCCTGTCATTTCAATCTGCTACACACACAGGAATCTATTTTTCTCTTTTCTTTCCTCATCTCAACATCCATCTATCACTGGTGGTCAGCCCTGCTCAGTTCTATAGAAAATGTCTAGAGTTTCTGACCCTGCAGTACTGCACTGCATTGACTGTCAGCTTTATTTACTAGTATTTTTTCAGGTGGGCTTAGTTTTTCTCCAGCCTAATTTCCAACCATTAAGAAGATGGGCATCTATCTCCTTGAGATGTAAATTACATTATATATCTCTTCTAGTTAACTACTGGAAATAGAAAAGCCAAACCAGAACAAGGAAACCTTAAAACTTATCAACAACAACATATTTGTGTCACTCCCTGGACATCACTTTAAATCAGAACTAGAGATTTCTCAAGTCCCCAGTTTAAGATCCCCCCTCTCTCTCTCCCTCCTTCCCTCCCTCCCCTTCTCTCTTTCCCCTTTTTGTTTTCTATATGCATACTTCTGATGATAAGATTTTTTTGCACTGATTTATTTTTCTTCAATAGATTGCATGCACTGTATGGTTTGGGGTGATTTCTCTGATCCTCCAGTGTGTTCTCCATGTCTACTAAAATAGCAGGAGAAGATAACAGGAAATAAAGCTGACTACTTACCAAGAATAAAGCATGGGAGCAGTAACAGATTTTAGAAAGCTTGAAGTCAATGGATAAATAGAGGATGATCTTGATTTTATTTATTTATTTATTGCCTTTTTATATTCTGGAGCCTCTTTTGTTCTTGTTTTGTTTTGTTTTTATTTTAATTTATTTTTAATTTCATTTTACATTCCATCCACTCTTCTCCCATCACTTCTCCTCCCACCCCTCTCCTCCCCTCCAGCCCAGCCCCTATCCATTCCTCCCAACAGGTAAGTGCTTCCATGGGAAGTCAACTAAGTCTGGCACACTAAGTCTGGGCATATTTATTCATCCTTCAGCTTCTGGGAGGCCAGTAGTAATAGATACAATACGGAAGAGGGTTTTCAAATAATTTAATTATGTAATTTCCCTATTTTCTTATTTAATATGTACAATTTCATGAGATAGGCATTACTCTGTCCACTTTGAAGAGAAAAACACTAGAAAAAAGCTAGTCATTGAGATTTTAAGAATACAAATATAAAATTTTGTCAGGATATCTAATTCTAATTTCATGGGTTTTCTATATTTCACAGTGCCTGTAACTCACGTGCACAATAGGGAAGGTTCTAAGCCAAAGTAACCACCCTGGAATACAACAACTCAGGAAGAGAGAAATTAAAACTGGAGGATTTAGGTATCAAATCCAACATACATCCACAAAAACCATCTTAAAATGTCAAACAAAATAAGCAATAATGGTGAAGTAATAAGCAGAAAAGTAAGAAAAATAGAAAGTAAAGATGTAATATTACAATATTTCCCAAAGAATCAGAGAGATGGCCATATTTTAAAACTGTGTTAATGTCAGACAAAGGAAGAGTGTTGTTCAGCAAAAATAATGTAAAGAGGACATTGTGATACAATAGGAATGGGTAAGAGAAGTGGAAATGTAAAAATGTCCACAATCTACTTCACAAAAGCGTGTGCCTGCCTTTAACTAATGTGACTGGACATTCTCACAATATAATGAGTTGAGTTATTTTACATTTGACCCTCTGTAAAATATTTTATATAAAGTATATGCAAAAATATAACTCTGTCTGTCTGTCTGTCTGTCTCTCTCTCTCTATATATATATACTATAAAGTATTTACAAAAAAACAAGTAGAAAACTGAGACATTCAGAAGAATATTTGATCAAATTGATACTTAAAAGAGAAGACAAATCAGCAATATAAAAACTCATCCTGTGAGTTAACACAATATAAAACCCTCAATGAGAGTCTGGTAACTATGTCACGGGACTCAGAAGTAGCACTTATATTACTAGACCCAGAAGACATATTTGCAATGAAATAACAAGATTTTTGAGTAGCCAAGTTTGTTTTTGATAAGTAATATTGATGCAGCCTATCATATATATGTATGATATATACACACATATACATACATATATACATGCATACATACACACATATTTATACTGATTTTAATATTGATCAGTTCATTTCTATCCATTGAGAGCAATAGAGATGCAGTAAAAATAATGGTGGAGAACTAAATGATTTGCCAAAGGATAAACATCACTAAGAAGCAGAACATAGGTTTGATTGCTTTTCTTTGGTTTTTAGTCAGAAATTCTTCACTTAAAGGCTCTTCAGGGCATGATATGAGATCCCCTTGAGTTTAAGGAGACTATGCCCTTTAAATAAAAAGGTTAAAGACCATCTCTCCAGAGGCCAGAGTTTTTCTGCCTTTTTCCTGGGAATTTATTGAGAGTAGCAGCCCTATCTGTGTGAAATCCCTTTGGTAGTATATTGAGAAATTAAAAGAAGTATTCTGAAACTCCAGTGGTCAAGTCTCCTCTTACATTTCTTTATTTGAGTTATGATTTTAGTTTTTATGTTTAATTACTAAGCATATTCCATATCTTATGTTCTCACACATACTAGTCAAATATGCATAATATTTTTGATACATTTATGTTTGAATGTCAAAAAGTTTAAAGATTTCTACATTTATAATGAGCAAACAGTCACAGAGTAGAATTGTGTCACATATATCGTGATGTGCATGGACTGTGTTTCAGATCACTGGAAACTTTTGCTTGAAAGTACAAAATGTATAAACAAATATATAATAATGAATTTTCACATAAACCTCCTGGCATGAGACTAGTTAAGATCTTTATTTATCATTGTAATTATTTTGCATTCACATGCTAATATTTTATTAAACATCATTTTATAAATAAAGTTTAAATTGTAAGAAAAACAAACAACTCTCAGAAAGTTATAGATGAATAACTTATTTTGTACCATAAATACTTGTTATGCTTTTTACAAAGAGAATTTAAGTACTTTCCTTAATCAGTTTTTAAACTGTTGAGTCATAAATATTAACATATGCTTTCATTTCATTAAGTTACTTACTTATCCTTCCACAATTCATTTGAAAGTGCAGTACATTTGTTAGTATTTTCATTTTTGAGCACATAGCTCTTGTTTTCTTCAGAGAGAACTAAGATTTGTCTGAAGTCAGCTCAATGTAGTCAAACTGCCCAAATTCACTTTAATAATACAACAATGTCATTAATACTACCTTGGGGGTGTTTATCTGCATTATGAATAATTTTAACAAGAAGTCAAATTACTACATGCTTTGAATCAATGTCACAATGAAAGTCAACTTGAGTCAGTATTGTGTCACCTTATAAGCCTTTATTATTAAATAGAGAGCAGTTAATACGCTTTCTTTATATAGAAAGCTAGTTTGGCTCCTTCATGATATTAGTATTTCACAAAACTTTGTGTTTTTGAATACATTATCTGTTTAAATATTGAACAATAGAAAATATCTGGAAATAATTATGTTCGAAGAAAGCTTTTCTGTTTTTTTTTTTCAATGTATAGGGGTCAATTCTTTCCTACCTTCTCAAGTGTGGGTTTGATTGAGAATTCCACAGATTTTTTTTTGACAAACAGGTTGCAAGGCACTAATGATAAAAAAATACCACAAATAAGATTATCTCTGCCTTTTTTTCTGCTCATTTGCTCAGCTGGTATTTCTGATATTCAAAGGTTTTTAAACATAGTGCTTGACTTCACACTGTGTTGGTGATACATGCAATCCTTTCAAATACAAGGCATAAAAACCAAACACTTAGACTTACTGTCTGAATGAGGATGAGTAATGGGAGCTGATGGTAAACAATGATGGGTGAATGGGAGGATGCTTACAGTGATTAGGCATGTGGTGTATTTGAAGTTTTCTACTGCTTCTCAAATTTTCTGCAAATCTAAAATTATGCCACATCTAAAGGTGTATAGGGAAAGTTATCATAACAAAAATACATCGACGAGGCAAAACTGCTTAGTATTTGTTAACTTAAGATTCTAAACATTTTAATGATAAGTAGACAATTACTGAAACATTTCTGCAAATAACTCAATTACAGACATTCACATGCATGAAGATGCTTTTTATGAGTGCACAAATAAATTTAGGAGGCATCTTCTTAAGTCAAAACCGAGGAGGCTGAAAGGGCATGTGGTGGCTATTATGGGCCGAAAGATATACACTAGAAACTATGAATGACTAACAGTGATGCCGGTGTGCAGAGGGAGCGTGGGAGCTCTTGAAAGTTACTGAGAAGCCATTCAAGGTGTGGACTAGTGTCTAAGAAAAACCGCAGTCACGGAAGCCAGAAAGCCAGCGATGTCCAGGTGCTTTTATCTTGAACACGAGGAATGAACTTGACAGGAAGAGTGAGGATTTAGGACTCTATTGTAGGTTCACAAGTGAGAGTTTCACGTTAAACAAGGAGAGTCCTGGCATAACAAGCATGGGTCCCAAGAAAAGATTGTCGTCAAGGTCCCCATGCATGCATTAATGAAGCTTTAGTGTCTTGGTCAAGGGGTAAGAGGAGCTTGTCAGTCCAACCTCCCCATCCAGGAGCAGCTGTCATACGTGTGAGCTTTATTCACACCATCACGATAGTTCCTAGACAACTGTGCTCTTTGTTGCCTCACAGAAGACTGGAAGCAAGACAGCAGGCCCGGAGCCAGAACAACTAAGCACCTCTAGCGTTTTTGACTTCCAGTCAGGACAAAACCAAGGACATATCTCGATTTTGGCTTAGGGAAAAATCAGAATTGCTCTTTCTGAAGGTCACTGTCACTAAAACTGCCTCTCCTGTTTTTGTCTCCTCCGGTTCTCATCAACAATATTTGACAAGCCTTTGGTTATAAAGTTATAGGAGAAAATGTCTGGATAATTTAGAGAGGAAATTTGGAACATGATGAACTGGATTTGGAATTGGGAAATCGCATATTATCTTCAGCTTAGAATATACAGCCCCTGATTGGTTCAAACAAGATAGGCTAAAAGAAGATTCATTTGGATTTGCAAAGCTAAAGAAAAGCTGAACTTACTCCAAGAGTGTTCCGTGATTAGACAATTTCAAACTTTTTCATAAGTGATCATAAATACCTGGAACTTTGGTCCTGACTGCCACTGTTTTACAGTCTTTCTGTTATGAAGGTGGGACTATTATCTAGAACACTATTTTATTATGAATGCTAGATTAGCCTGAGCATAATCAGCTTAACACTAGCCTATCATTCTATCACAAAACTCTATCATACCTCTCACATATTAATTGTTATAATAATCTAAAGTAGAATATGCTTAATGTTTGAGATAATGGGAGAGAATGAAGTTTTAACAAGTCAACTTTTACATTCATTTTCAGTTGTACATTTTTATTATTAAAAGCAATTTGGGGCTTTGCATTTTATAAGTGGAAAACGTTTCTGAAACTTCCACAGATTGGTTGCAATGTTGAAATTAGGAAATGACCCATAAAATACCAGCACTGTCTTTGGAGAGGGAGATGACACTCCTCGCATGTATGGAAAAATCCACTAAATGGGGATTTGAAATATTCTAGTTAAAAGTTTTTAATAATTGAAACAGTCCCAGGTACAGTTAACCTTTCCCCTTATAAAATGAAGTAGATCATTAGGCTCATCTCTTTTCACTTTTATTTCTTTAATTGCTAAATAAAAAGTGTTCATGCATAGGAAGCATCATACAATGATCTGGTATATGCCTCGTGGTATAAAGTTCAAGGAAAAGCATGCCTATCATCGGTCTGCTCAGTTATTGGTAGGTGTGTGTGTGTGTGGCAATTTCGTGCCTCTTGTTACAGATTTTATGAAATGTTCAGTGTATTATCATCACTAGTTTCCATTCTGGTTGATGCCATCCGCTAGCATATATCTAGGTTCCTACCTACTCATCAACCTGTGCTCTTGGCTCACCAACTTCCAATAACTATTTTTACTGCTTCCTTGGTTCCTTAAGGAAGCTGAGACTTTGTTAAAAAAAAATCTCGTAGCAGTATCAGAAGAGTAGCTGTGAAGCAAAGCATTAAAAATAGGTAGGCTTTCATTTGCATGGTATAGGCCTCTACCTCATCTTTCATTTAGACTCTATAAAATAAAACTTATAGCATCATTACTAAAATGGATACTAGAGTTAGCCACAAGCACTTCTCTCTAAAGAGGAAGTGTCCTCTAGTTGACTATATGGCACAATCACTGAAGGCAGGGCAGTGGTAGAGCTCCAAAACTGGGTCTAGGTCCTCACACCTACCAAATAGTTGCCCTTCTCACAGCTGCAAGAGTTTCAGCTGAAATCCTTGAAGGGCATCTATAAAATCAGCTGCAGAGATTGGTTAAATGTATGTCATTGATCCTATGGTGAGATACAAGCGTTTTGAAACTTTTTTTTATCTTGTTTGAACATGGAATAGTATCATTCCACTGCACTCAGCTCAGTTTCTGCAACATTTAGAGAATGGGGGATTTGCTTACAAATGTATAGCATGTACATTTGAGGGAGATCACATTTTATATAAGTGTAGTAAAATTATCCCTCTTGGTATTTATAAATACTTACTAATTCAATTAGTTCTAAAGACCATTTTCCCCATAATATAAGTTGTTGAATTCTTTCTTAAATTCCTTCTAATAATTAAGTCTCAGATTCATATGGGTACTTTTATAAATGCTATATGCTGTATCAATGTATTTTAATATAACAAATAAGTACAGAGAAGAGGCTTTAAATGTTCTACATGATTACGCTGAATATTAGATCAGGAATCAGTACACTTAACTCTACTGCTGCTGATTTAGTAACAACACTGACTATATAACTCTCTTAAGATAAGAGCTTCCCTTATCTGACTGTCTCTTAATTGCCTTATCCACATGTAGAAGGAGCACAGTAGATTAATTCTGATTTTTCTAAGCACCTCATATGGTGGAAACCGGAAAGTTTGCAACCATATGACTGATGTGGCAAACCTTATTCAAATTCCTGCGGTTATTTTCTTGGTATAGAAAAAGCAGTGATTAATTTCATGAAATTAATCCCTCAAATTTCTTTAGAGAGGAAGCACACTTGTGCTTTTCAGAAGTTTCAGCTGTTCTATTGATGCTGTGGAAAATAGCATGACAAATAGGGTTATAGAACATTGATCATTATAAATATTTCCCAACCCAAACAATTCATTCCTTTAACAAAACTACTGAATGTTGACGAGAAGACAGATACAGATTTTGGAGACTAGATATTTCTCATCATCATATGAAAGCCAAATAGTGATAGGAAGTGAATCAGTGAGTGAGGGATCCAGAAGCTCTAGGGGGAGTGGCAGGGAGAAAGCAGGACCGATGTGACTACCAATTGTCAGACTCGAGGATGACACACCAAACAGTCCCACCCAACTTTGCGTGAAATCAAAGTAGAAGACCTGTAGAAAGGAAACTGGAATGTGTGGAACCGTATGGAAAATGAGAGGCACGTGGGTCCTTCTTATTACTTCAAGAAGCAGTGTTTGCAATTTGTTTCCTAGCCCTCTTTCCCAGAAGGAATCATCTAGATGAGATTTATTTCTCAATAGATATCTTTAATACATACTTTCAATCCAATTATACATATCATAATTCTGCATGTGAAATACATATTAAATGCATAGAATATAGTGAACTTTTCATATATACATTTAGGGAGTCATTCATAATACTTATAACCTATGCCTTTTTCTATACAATTAGCATTATATTCTGAGCAAATCCTCAATCCTTACTTTTTTATCATTCATTAGTCTCACTCAATTTAATAGTCAAAGCTGTGATAGAACACATCTTTGCTGAACTGTGCTTCAACGTTTTAAGAAAATGTATGTACGTTTTATAATTACTGTTTATAAACACTGGGTTATTCTAATTACATTTGGCAATAATACACTTCTAAAGATATCTTTTTTAATAATACCTCTTTTTATGTTCACAAGATTAGATACTTTGAAAAAATTGCCATTTGAAAGAATATGAATACTTTTAAAGTTCTTAACAAAAACTAAAACTTCACAGGATTCCAAAACAAATTAAGATTCTCAAAAGTTTCACATGCAAAAGTAGGCCAGTAAGGTAAAAGGAATTAAGAAATAAATAAAATTAGAATTCAAAAATCATATTAAAATAATGATTTTTAGTTTGAGACACTTAATTTCAGCTATCTTCAAGCTGAATGTTTTATATTGTCTTCATTATTTGGGGAAAAAAGGTATTTCTTACAAATCGGTTTCGGTAATTCCTATATGCTGCATTGCCATGCAAAGCTCAGAGGACTCTCACTAGAGGTTCTTTATGCAACAGGAATATAAAAGCTCACTTATTAAGTTCAAGGTTTGGACACAGCAATCCAAAAATAAAACCTTAAAATGACTATAAGAATATTCAGAAGCAAATATACCTAATTTCAGCGAATTATGAAACTGAAACTAAAAAGGATAGACAAAAATTCACACAATCATGAATTGCTAGCATGTGGAATTGTTAAGTGTGTACCTGGGATCGTAGACTATGGCATTTGAAAAAGACCTAAAAATTCTCATAGTAAGAATGATATAACAATGACTATCAACACAAATCTTTTATTGTAGCATTTATATTTGTGTTATTAATCATGTTCCCTTTAGCTCTGCCTTGGACAGCTTTCACGGTGATCCAAGCACAATGCGTGTACTAATTGCATTGTGCCAGCTCTACTGCATGCCCTTCATTTGACACAATAACTGCATAACCTTTGAAAATTCTATCCCTTGTGGCTTTTAAATGCAGTATCAACATTTTGGCAGAAGCATTTTGCAGACATTTAACTTACATGCATTCGAGTTAAAAATTACATCCTCAGAAAAATGTCTGCAGCGTGAGTTTTCTTCATCTACTCTCACCCTGGAAGTCGCATTAGCTCACAAGTCTTGGCTTATTACTTCTCAATCCATTAGTCAGTTTATCTCCAAAATCAAATAGGAAATAATGAGAACTACATATTTAACTATTTCAATCAAAATAGTATTATTCAATGAGTTAAAAGGCAGGGGAAATGAGGAAAACAGTTCATTCATTTGGATGAGCTTCACATATTCTGTGGTTTTATAATTCTGGAAGGAGGATAATCACGTGCAAAGAATATTTTTAATATTGCACTGTAGTTCATATATCAGGACAAATCTGAACTACTGTCGATCAAATACATAAATATTTTTGATACACTGGGGAAATTAGTGATTTGATAGTTAAACCTAACTACAGCAGAAAAATAAAACATGAGCTGAAAAAAACAAATGTTCTTTTTGGTTCTCTAGTGAAAGTTTTAAATATAATATCATTTAGTATTTTTATTTTTAAAATATTATTTTAAAATATGCTTATTATACATAGATTTAATATGTGTATACATCATTTAAAATATAATAGCTTTGTAGTTAGCTTTATGTATTTTCCTTGTGTATTTAGTAGAAGGGATACACTTCAAAGGGAATCTATACGAATGATGATGATTTAATTTTGAATTCAGAGATTAAAATGCCCTTTTAGGATAAATATTTGTGCATATATATGAGTTTGAGTGTAGGTAAAACAGTACCTTTCTATTTTGAAAGTACAGTTGAGCTTATTAAATTTTAATACCAGTAAACCAATTTAAGATGACTTATGGTTTAATAAATGCCAATGAGAACAGGAAGTTAAAAGGCTTATAAAACTCAGGAAGATAATTTTGACTTGATAATGTTTCATGGTACAGGCTGACAACATTTTCTCTTTATCATCTGCTCTCTGATATCCAGACATTGATATTAAGCATTGTCATGCATTGAATAACAATTTCATGCCTATTACTAAATTGTTTGCTATGTAATTGAGAAAGAAATGAGAGAGATTCAATTTTTTTCAGTCATTCCCAGAAAGCATAGTGATAATTTTAAATGATCCTGTATAAGTTGATGCCGTTTCTGATAACATGGCTTACCAAGAGTTAATTTCCTTCAATTTCTTTCTAAAGTATAACATGTTCTCAGGTTAAGAAGGGTGACAGTAGTGATCTATTCACACTGAAATAAGACATTTAAGCTTTCATATTAAAGTGAGTTAAGATGCACTATAAACCTGTTCAACTAGTTCTGCAGTAATTTAAGTGTTTTAATATATAAAACCTCCTTCTATGCTGTGGAATTTAAAATATGTTTCACATCTATCTTTCATTGGGATATATCTTTAAATACAAAATGAAAAAGGCACAATGTTAAGTGCAGAACAGAAGTTGAAAGACAAGCTAACTTATATTTTAGCAATCCTTCACTAATTTTAGCTCAAATACAGTGTTTCTTCCTTTTCCATACCTTTTCAGGATCCTTTCAGGCCTTTGTCTTTAAAAGTGAGAAAGAAATTGCTCATTTAATGAGCCAAGCTTAGGTTATAAAACTAGATCACACTGTCAAAGCTACTGTTTCCACTGAAAACAAATTATATAAACACATATAAACACTCGCTTAATAATTAAATCTACATAATATATTTGAATATATTTATTTGAGCTTGTGTTATGATCAAATTATTTTGTGTTAATTTCCCTTATAAACAGAAACACCATAGAATGTTTAAGGATTTTTTCAGTTAAAAAAATTCAGTTTTCTGATAACTCAAAGAAATCTATCTGTGAGGCAACTGAATTGCAGTGATGATCCTCGACTACTGACCTGAAGAGTGGCAACGTCACTAGCGTTACTAATTCCAGATCTCCACTTTTCAAATATTAAGAACATTCGTGTTAAGGATAGGTAAACACTCTAACATACATCAATATTTTTCATAATCAATATTAGATGCTATTATAAGATGAAATAGTATGTGAAATAAAAAATTAATTTTAAAAAGCTTGATGTGTTCACTGAATATTAATGTGTATATCAATAATTAAGATCCCACATAATTTAATGTAATTGTTCAATTTTGAAATTTAGATATATTATGAATTCATATGGTTTCATGTGTTATTTTTAATGTTCAGTATGTTATTGAGGGGTTACACATGGGCTAGAATGAGAAAAAATAAAAAGTAAAATAATAGTTTATATAATATTTGCAAAGTTGAAGTAAATCAAATTACTTGGGACTTTATTGTTTCAAATATTATGGTAGGGAAAGACAATTATTCAAAAAGGATTATTTGATGCTTAAATTTTTTTTCAACTATGTATCAAAACATCTTCTGATAAGATAAGTTAAAAACTTTACATTTT